>SJYT01069535.1:14086-62663 GCA_006410635.1 Cephalophus harveyi
CTACTGGCTGTTACAGCAAAGGGTTATTAGCATTTGGTCACCTGAACCACTCTTGAGTATTACGTAAAGACACACCCTCGTGTCATTTTCTTCTTGTTGGAACTTTCATAAAATCTTCATTTCTAAAACTTACTTTGACATCATTTGGAAATTCTCAAACATTTATTCTTCTACATAAACTAGAATTTATGTATTGTGTGTGTAAGTATCTACATGCATGTGTATGCATGTCTGTTTGTTTGAAATCAGGTTCTTTCATTAATATTGCATAAAATTTATCCATTTATTTGACAAGGAGTGATATTTTTATGATATTGTCTTCCCAGGTAGGAATATTGTACTTACTTCTAGTTATTTCTTATTTTATATCCATGAATAATTTTCAAACTATGGGCTTATTAAAAAGGTTTCATATTTTTCTTGGACCTTCGAATGCATGTGTATGCATGTCTGTTTGTTTGAAATCAGGTTCTTTCATTAATATTGCATAAAATTTATCCATTTATTTGACAAGGAGTGATATTTTTATGATATTGTCTTCCCAGGTAGGAATATTGTACTTACTTCTAGTTATTTCTTATTTTATATCCATGAATAATTTTCAAACTATGGGCTTATTAAAAAGGTTTCATATTTTTCTTGCTAGTGTGAAGAGACTATCTTAACTATTAACATATTTCTGTACTAATGTTTTCTCATATCTAGTATCCTTAGTAAATTCTCATTTTTGTTCTCTTAACAGATGTCATTTGAACTGTTTACATTTACCATCAAGTCACTTGTAAATAATGATTAATTTCTTTTCTTCCTTTATTTATTAGGCCTATTTACTTGCTATTAACCAGATATACCAAACAATGTAGAATAATAATGGTGATACAAAACATCCTTGATCTGTGTCATATTAGTGGAGTGTTTAATAGTTCTTCATATTATGTGATGATTTTAGTTTGGTGTTAGTTTGTTGGTACACTTAGGAAGTTTTCTTCTATTTCTATTATATATGTATGTTTTTACCTAGAATGGCTACTGATTTTCTTTTAAATGCTTTTCATGTTTGTGTTTCTACAATCATGTGCTTTTTGATATGCAACTCCCTTTTAATATAATGAATAATATCAGTACATTTTGTGAAATGGCCATTCAACCATGGAGTATATACTGTTTTTATAAAAGCAGTCAAAATTACAGTTCTAACATCTAAATTTACACATACAGTGAGGAGGTGTTTGGGCTTAGCAGCAGTTCTTGCAAACTCATCAGTTCCTCTACAACTCTAAAACCACTCCTCCCCATATTTTCTACCTTTCTGGAATATAACAACCTCTAGCCAGCCAGAACATCGAAGTTATCTTTGATCACTCTCTATCTCTGACTCCCACATCCAATCTGTCCTCACATTCTGTTTATTCTACTTCCTAAACAACTCTCAACTCCAGATTCCCCCATTGATTTATTTAGGACCTCAATATCTCTACCAGTTTGGCTAGAAATTTCTAACAGGATTTGCGGTCTGCCATATTGTTCTCACATCCCCAAAATACTTCCTACTCTTCAGCTAGAAACTGAGTGTGACATACTGTTGCTTAAAATGATTCAGTGTTTCCTTATAAATAAGAAGATGGTTTCCAAACTCCTTAAAATGGCATATAATGCATTGCATGATTGGCCCTCAGCACTGCCAGTCTCTACCTGCATTCCTCATGCATGTGAAGCAATGAATGCTATAGTCAAAGCATGTATATTAGCATTTTCTTCATACTCAGGATCTCAAATGCCCCCTTGCAGTTACATATGTCCTTTCACCCTTCCAGCTATTCAGCTTTCGGGGTGTGTGTGTGTGTGTGTGTGTGTGTGTGTGTGTAACTGTTAGTCGCTCGGTCGTGTCCAACTCTTTGCGACTGCATGGACTGTGTACCCTTCCCCTAAACCCCCACCTCTAACTTGTATCCCACCCTCAAAGACATATTTCCCAATTACCACTCATAGAACGAGCTAACTCTTAGACCATTAGTTCAGTCATTTTCCTCCCCCTCTTCATTTCACCTCTGAATGTTCAGAATTTGGAAGAGCATACTGTACAATGTAGAGACTCAGCTGGGTTCAAATGTATATTTTGAAACTTTAGATGAACAAATTAAATTTAGCAATCACTGTAATGATTTGCAAATTAATACTAAAGATCAAAGTAGACAATAAGGTCATGGTATACTGTGCAGGTGCTACTCAATATGCCTACTATACTAAAATAATGACATATTTTTTTAAAAAAAACAGCAAAAATTTAGAATATGTCCAAAGAAGGCAGTATGGTGAGGACCCTGAAAACAAGGGCACATAAGAAGATTTCCAAGATATTTCAGATCAACAGAAGACTAGCAACACGGCTGTGGAAACAAACTGTTGAGCCTAGAGAAGAGAAATAATAAAAGAGAATAATTGTCTCCAATAGTCAGTCTTCAACTTAGACTAGAAGAAAAGGAATAGAATCACTGATTACAGAATGAAAAGCCAACTCTCACCATAGACAAAAGAATTTAAGAAACTTTCATCCATTTGCCAGAATTCATAGTAATAAAATAACTATAGTTATTTAATTTTCCTGTGTTTCTCAAAGAGAAGTGCAGAGCAATGAATGCAGAAATTCCTAGTTGTATAAAATTATTCTGGGCATTGCAGAACACTTAGCAGCTCAGGTTTCCATCCATAAAAATCCAATAGTAGTCCTAGGTCATTGGGACAACCAAAAATGTCCACCCTTCTGGGCAAGAGCACCACGCATCCCTGTGCCTTACCAGGCAGCCTACATAGGGGCTCCCCTTGGACACAAACTCCAGAGGCCAGATGAAATTACACTCCTGTGTCCCACAAGATACCTCCTATACAAGGACACTCCTTCAAAACTGGAAGAGGTTGCAGATTTGCTTAGCACACAGAAAAAACAAAGGCAAAATAAGGAGAGGGTAATATGTCTGAAATGAAGGAAGAAGATAACACTCCCCCCCCAACACTCCCCAAAAATACCTTAATGAAATTGAAATAAGTAATCTGTCTGATAAAAGGGTCAAAGTGATGGTCATAAAATGCTTATAGAATTCAGAAGAAGAGTGCCTGAACACAGTAAGAATTTCAACAGAAATTTCAATAGAAACGATAAGCAAGTACCAAACAGAAGTTAGGTAGCTGAAGTGAAAAACATACTAGAGGAGTTCAATAGCAGACGGCCTGAAGCAGAAGAATAGATCAGTGAGTTGAAGACAAAAATGGAACTCTACAAAACATCACAAAAAAAAAAAAAAATTAAGTGACGATACCTTACATGACTATTAGGATATCAAGTGCAATAACATTTTCATTGTAAGGGTCCCAAAAGGAAAAGAGAGAGGGAAAAAAAAAAAAAAGGCCTGAAAACATTTAAAGACATAGTGGCTGAAAGCTTCCCTAATACAGGGAAGGAAACGAAAGAGTTCCACACCAAGATACATTATAATTAAAATAGTACTTAAAAATAGAGAATCTTAAAGGCAGCAAGGGGGGAAAAAAAGCTTGTTACATACAATAGAAAACCCTACAATTCTATCAGAAGAATTTTTAGCAGAAAAATTGCAGGCCAGAAGGGATTGCCATGACATATTCAAAGTGTGAAAAGGAAGAAACTTCTCACTAAGAATTCCCTACCTGGCAAGTTTATCATTCAGAATTAAAGGAGAAATTAGAAGTTTCCCCAGACAAGCCAGATCTAAAGGAATTTATCACCACTAGAATGACCTTATTAGAAATGTCAGAAGAACTTCTTTAAGTTGAAAATAAATGGCACTAGTTAATAACAAGCAAATATATCAAAGCAAAACTCTCATTAGAAAGGTAAATATAGAGTAAAGGTAATGGATCATAGATAAAACAAGTATGAAGGTTAAAAGACAAAAGTAGAAAAATTTAAATTACAATAACTAAGGAACACATACAATGTAGAAGGTAACATAAAAATACAAACTTGGAGGGGGTAAAAATGCAAATTCCTGGAATGTGTATACATTTACATTATCAACTTAAAACAGATTGTTTTATAAATAGGATGTTATATATGAATTGAATGGTATCCACAGAGCAAAAAAAACTATAACTGATTTCAAAAAATGAGAAAATAACCTACACATAAGGTTAAAGAAAGCCACGCAGAGTGCAGAAGAGAAAAAGAAGGAAGAAACAGAGAAGCTACAGAACAGAACCAGAAAACAATTAACAAAATGACAATAAGTCCATAACTATCAATAATCACTAAAATGCCTCAAACAAAAGATATAGGAAGATTAATTTTTAAAAAAATCTGTATGTGGCCTCAAAAGACTTACTTCAAAAGTAAGGACACACACAGTCTGAATGTAAAAGGATAAGAGATTATTACAGAACACAGATTTCTGTGTACTGATTTTATCATGTGCAACTTTACTAAAATCATTCATTAGTTCTAATATTGACATTTTTGGTGGAGTCTTTAGGGCTTTCAACATATAGTATCAAGGAATCTGCAAACAATGGAAAAGAAATGAGAGCGCAGAAATAAACCCACTTATACATGGACAATTAATTCACAACAAAGGAACCAAGAACATACAATGGAGAAAGGACAGTTTCTTCAATAAACGGTGTTGGGAAAACTGGACAGCCACATGCAAAAAAAAAAAAAAAACTAGACCACTATCTTTTAAGGAACACAAAAATTAACTCAAAATGAATTAAAGACTTGAATATAAGACCTGAAACCAAAAAATCCCTAGAAGAAAACAAAGGCAATAACTTCCTTGACACTGGTCTTATTGTCTTTATGGACCTGACTTCAAAGGCAAAAAGTCACAAGAAAAAACATATAGGACTAAATCAAAATGAATAGCTTTAGCACAGTAAAGAAAAACATCATCCAAATTAAAAGGCAACTTACTGAAAGGGAAAAGATATTTGCAGACCATATATCTGTCTAGGGGCTAGTACTCAAAATAAAGAATTCATACAACTCAAATAATCTGATTTAAATATGAGCAGAGGATCTGAACAGACATTTTTCTGAAGAAGAGGCTCAGATAGGAACATGAAAAGATGTTCAACATCACTGATTATTAGGAAAATGCAAATCAAAATCACAATGAGATATCATCTCACACCTGTTAGAATGGCTATCAAAAAGACAAGAAATAACAAGTTTGGAGAGGATGTAGATAAAAGTGAACCATTGCATACTGCTAATAGGAGTGTAAATTGGTACAGCTATTATGTAAACCAGTATAGAGGTTCCTAAAATATATTAAAAATAGAATTACTATATGATCCAACTATTCCATTTCTGAGCATTTATCTGAAGAATGCAAAACACTAAGTAGAAAAAAATATATGCACTGTATGTTCATTGCAGCATTATTTAATTTGAAGGTATGGAAACAAACTAAGTGTCCACTGGTGGATGAATAGATAAAGAAGAAGTGGTATATATATGCACACAAAATGCTATTCAGTCATAAAAAATAATGAAATTTTGCCACTTGCAGCAACATGGATGGAGCTTGAAGGCATTATAGTAAGTGAAAAGTTCAGATGGACAAAAAAAATACCAAATGCTTTCACTTATATACAAAATCTAAACAACAAAACAAACATAGATACAGAGACAGATTGATGGCTACTAGAGAGAAAGAGAGTTTGGGGGTGGGCAAAAAGGATCAAGAGGATCAATGTATGATGATGGACACCAACTAGACCTTGATGGTAATCACTTTATAGTATACACAGATTTCAAGTTTTAATGCTGTGCACCTAATACTTACATAATGTTATAGACCAACTTTACCAAGAAAATTTCTTTGATCATTGCAAATGCTTTCAATGGAAGATCACTGAAACTTACACTACTTTTTGGAACTATGCAAGATATTTTTAATGTATTTTTGATGGAGAAGCCTGGTGGGCTACAGTCCACAGGGTTGCAAAGAGTCGGACATGACTGAGTGACTTAACTCTCACTTTCAATAATCTATAAGATAGTCACTGTCATTTTCATATTAAGAGGAAGAAATTCAGATCTTTCTGAATCATATTGCCTGTATCTCTAATAGAACACTTAAAAATTCCTCTTAGATTACACAGTCTATTCAGCTGAGAATATCAAGCTGCTGAGATGCTAATTACTGGTTTCACTTTCAAGTACTTTTGGTGGCCGTAACATTCACATCCATGCTTTTGCCTCTTTAGTTGAATTTACTCCCTATGTAGCTCTATCACATTTAGATGAACTGTTAATAGTTTGATATCCTATTCACTTCTTCTTGGTCTATGATCAGCTTTTCCATGTAACAGTATGGGAAAATCCCCCTTTATTAAAATAAATCAAATAGTTTAAGTTTAAACAGAGAAACGAGGCAACTTGCCAAACATCATAAAGTTGATAATGAGTCAAATCCATGTCAGTACTGAAATCAATAAATTTAGGATAAAGTGAGTCATATTTTAGTTTTATGCAAGGAAAATGTTTATAGGTTATAGCAAACATATTCTAAGAAAATATCTTAATTTTGACTGCTAAATTTAGAGAGCTCATAGAAGTCTAAAATTTTGTTACCATGAAATATAATTATAATTATATGCTTTGAAAAAAAGCTAAATATTAATTGAGCCAAAAAGAGATAAAATATAATGGTTAAAAATTCATGAACTGGAGATAGATTATCTGAGTTAGAATTCTAGTTTGACAATTTATTAATTTTATGACTTTGGGTAAGTTATTCAACCTCTTTTATCTCAGTTTCCTCATGTGTAAAGTAGGATAATTGTGGTATCAACCTCATAATATATGAAGTAAATAAACTAACACAACAAAAGATACTTAGCATATTTTCTGGAAAATTAAAGTTCTCTGTAAATTTTAACTATTATTATGACGGAGCTGTGTAATTCCAACTGTAACATTTGTTATCTTGAGAAAATCATTTTATTTCTCTAGGTTTTACTTCCTAAGGAAATGGCAACCCATTCCAGTATTCTTCCCTGAAGAAGTCCATGAACAGAGAAGCCTGGCAGGCAACAGCCCATGGGTTCTGAGTCGGAAATGACTGAGTGACTAATACATACACTCCCTTGTCACTAGAAAACAGTTTCAAAGAGCCAGTTCAGAAATTCTAGTTTTATAAGTACAAATTCATCACAATTCTTTTATTCTTTTTCATTGTGTATATCTCACTGATGCACCAGAATAGACGTATCAATTATCAATTGCTTGTTTCCTTCTGAACATTTGTTTTACATATCTATTTCACTGACACCTAAACAGTAGTTATTCTTGGTTGTTCCTTGAATTAATTGGTTCTGTTAACACCTTATGACAACTGTTCATGGTTCAGTCTTTGTAGCTGCCTGCCCAGGGAACAGAAAGTGCAGACTGGCTATCATCACTCTGTTTGCTTAACGAGAAAGGGAAAGAATATAATACTTACAAGTACAACACGTTCAGAGCTTTGGAATATTCAATTTGTTGATCTTCTAAGAGACTTGCTCATTGTTCTGTCTTTAATCTAAGATGGCTTTCTGTGCAAAATCTACACTCCGGTTGCTGCATTTTACACTGTCAGCCACCTCTTTGGGATCTGGTCTAAGAAAATATACAAGTGTCTTCCTTCCCTCCAATTCATTATCACTAAAAGCATTTAAGTATCTTATTTGGTGATAACAAGTGTCTACTCAATTTGTGAAATTGAGTAGGAAATATATGTATTAAGTCACGCTTGTCAACCACCTGAGCTTCCACCAGAGTCAGGATAAATTTAACTTACAAATGCTGCTTTAATAAATCAGCTCCATGAGTTATTCCATTCAGCTTGAAATAGTAACTTCAATAAAAGGAATAAATGTATACATAATTAGTTAATAAATTCAATAAATTATTCTAGAGGTTACTGGCTATTATTTTATTAAAAATGAATTATGTTTCTATTATATTCCAGGTACTGTATCAGGCATAAAAAATTTAAATAAAGAAAATATCGTTCTGCCCTTAACAAAAGGATCAGGGTCTGATAGAGTAAAATAATTCTAAAATAAAGTAACCTTTTGAAATATTCTAAGCATGTAGCTGGAAGCAACAGGATCATCTGCCTTAGCAAGTGATTTTTCTGGAGGAAGGTGTGCTTGTGTGTGTGAGAGAGAGACTGAGAGAAAGTAGGGAGGCAAACTTTCAGGCAAGTCACTTTCACATGAGAGGAACAAAGCCTCAATCAAGGCAAGGAAAACTGAGATGAAAATAGTTCAGATTGTAGAGACAACTAGGAAACATATTCAATAAGGCTGAAGACAAATGAGATGGGGAAAAATATCAAGGATGATTTTATAGGTTGTTAGGCCAAGAGATTGGGAGGATGATGATGCTACTGAAGAAACTGGATATATGGAACAAGAGGTCATAGAGGTATCTAGGCTGGGGTACAGAGATGTAGAAGATAGCAACAATTTAGGGAAGAGTGGAAGCCAGTTGGTGGGTGACATCATTCACAAGAGTAGAGGGGAAAAAGTAACAAAGACACATCAATTACTGAGAAATGTACAAGACAAAGGATCTTAAAAAGAGTCTGAGAACAAGATGGAATCAGAAATTATCTTCAGCATTTCATTTAGGGTCAAATTTATGATGAATGATTTATATAAATATTTCTCCATTAAAAAAGTTAAAGTTCAAAGATAAATACCAATCTGGAAAAAATATGTGAACATATGTGACAAAGTTTAGCATCCTCAATACACAAAAAAGAAAAAAATTCCATAGAGAAATAAAAAAATTAGAAGAAACCCATGTAGATGGTCAATAAGCACAAACAAAATTGAAATCAAATAATCCAGTAACAAGCTGTATACAAGAAGCACATTTAAATTCAAAGGCACAGATATAAAGTAAAAGGATGAAAAAGATATACAGTTGTCCTTCAATATCCACAGGGGATGGGTTCCAGGAAGCCCTCAAAAAAAAAATGTGAGAATGCTTGCCTGTTATATAAAATGACATGGTATTTGTATATAACCTAAGCACATCCTCCCACATACTTTTGTTTTGTTTTCAAAATGAACTTTATTTCATTTTTTGCCTTCTAGTTTCTTGAGAGGCAATTGATATACAGTACTGTGTGCTTTCAACATGTACAGCATAATGATTTGACTTACATACATCATGAAATAATACCATAATAACTTTAGTCAACATCCATCTCACATAATTAAAGAAATAGCAAACAGAAGTTTTCTTCTGGTGTGAAATCTTAGGACTTACTCTCTTAATATCTTTCATATATAGCATACAACAATGTTAATTATTTTCATCATGTTGTATATTGCACCCCTAATACTTACCTATCTTATAACTGGAAATTTGTATATTTGGATTGTCTTCCTCCCAGTCTCCCTACCCCAGCACCCACCCCCAGTAAGCACAAATCTGTTATTTTAAATAAATTGGACAGGGATGACTGGATATCCACTTGCAAAATAATGAAACTGGACCTTTAATTCATAACACATACAAAAATCAATTCAAAAAGGATCAGAGACTAAAATATAAGAGTTGAAATTATAAAGCACCTAAAAGAAAGCAAAAGTATAAATCATCTGACTTTGGGTTAAAATTTCTTAGATGTTACATCAAAAGCCTAAGTAACAATACAATAAATATATTGAATTTAATCAAAATTTAAAAGTTTTTATGCCTCAAAGAGCACTATCAAGAAAGTGAAAGAATGTCCAGAATAGAGAAAATATTTGCAAGTCATGTGTCAGGAAGCAACAGTTAGAACTGGACATAAAATAACAGACTTTTATCCAATAGGAAAAGGAGTACATCAGGGCTGTATATTGTCACCCTGCTTATTTAACTTATAGGCAGAGTACATCATGAGAAACACTGGGCTGGAAGAAGCACAAGCTGGAATCAAGATTGCCGGGAGAAATATCAGTAACCTCAGATATGTAGATGACACCACCATATATGGCAGAAAGTGAAGAGGAACTCAAAAGCCTCTTGATGAAAGTGGAAGAAGAGAGTGAAAAAATTGGCTTAAAGCTCAGCATTCAGAAAATGAAGATCATGGTATCTGGTCCCATCACTTCCTGAGATGGGGAAACAGTGGAAACAGTGTCAGACTTTATTTTGGGGGGCTCCAAAATTACTGCAGATGGTGATTGCCACCCTGAAACTAAAAGACGCTTACTTCTTGGAAGGAAGGTTATGACCAACCTAGATAGCATATTGAAAAGCAGAGGCATAACATTGCCTACAAAGGTCCATCTAGTCAAGGCTATGGTTTTTCCTGTGGTCATGTATGGATGTGAGAGTTGGACTGTGAAGAAGGCTGAGTGCCAAAGTATTGATGCTTTTGAACTGTGGTATTGGAGAAGACTCTTGAGAGTCCCTTGGACTGCAAGGAGATCCAACCAGTCCATTCTGAAGGAGATCAGCCCTGGGTGTTCTTTGGAAGGAGTAATGCTGAAGCTGAAACTCCAGTACTTTGGCCACCTCATGCAAAGAGTTGACTCATTGGAAAAGACTCTGATGCTGGGAGGGATTGGGGGCAGGAAGAGAAGGGGACGACAGAGGATGAGATGGCTGGATGGCATCACCAACTTGATGGATGTGAGTTGAATGAACTCCGGGAGATGGTGATGGGCAGGGAGGCCTGCTGTGCTGCAATTCATGGGGTCACAACGAGTCGGACACGACTGAGCAACTGAATTGAACTGAACTGATACAATATAGAAAGCACTATTATAATTCAATGATAAAAAAATAACCCATTTATTATATGGAAAAAGAATTTGAATAGATATTTCTCAAAAAAACACATACAAAGGGCTAATAAGCACATGAACAGATACTTAACACCTTTGTTCATTAGGAGAGTGCAAATCAGAACCACAATGAGATGCCATTTGACAACCAACAGGATGGTTATAATACAAGGCAGAATGATAATAACAATAAGGCTAAGATATGGAAAAATTATCATATCGCTGATAAGAATATAAAGTGGCATAGATGCAATGGAAAACTGGCTGGCTGTTTACAAATTGTTAAACATTAACAGGGATCTCATCCAGCATTTCCACTCCTATTTATGTATTTAAGAAATTTAAAACCATGTCTACACAAAAAAACTGCACATGAATACTCATAACAGTATTCAAAATAGCAGAAGAGTAGAAACAAGGCAAATGTCATCAACAGATGAATGGATAAACAAAATGTAGTACACCCACAGAATAAAATAGTATTCAGGCATAAAAAGGAATGAAATATTCATTCATGCTCCATAATGGCTAAACCTTGAAAACAACAATGCTAAATGACAGACGCCAATAACAAAGGCCATATTTATAGAAATGTCTAGAACAGACATCTCCATCCAGACTGAAAGTAGATTAGTAGATGCTAGGGGCTGAAGGAAGAAGGAATATAAGTGACTGCTAATGGCCATGGAATTTCTTTTTGAGGTGATGAAAATACTCTAAAATTAGTGATGTCAGTTGCACAACTTTGTGAAATAAAAACTACTAAAGTATACATTTTAATAGGGCAAAATTTTATGGTTTGTGAATCATATTTTAAGTAAAAATAAATTATAAGCATGCACACATACACATAGATATACAGATAAAACATGGACATTATTAGATGCTTATGTGTGTTTGTGTACATATATTCAGTCGTGTCCAACTCTTTGTGACCTGCCTACAATGTGGGAGACCTGGGTTCAATCTCTGGGTCAGGAAGATCTCCTGGAGAAGGGAATGGCAACCCACTCCAGTATTCTTGCCTGGAGAATCCCATGGACGGAGGAGCCTGGTAGACTACAGTACATGGGATCGCAAAGAGTCAGATATGACTGAGCGACTTCACTCAGACCCTGACCCAGGGATCGAACCCACATCTCTAATGTTTCCTGCATTGGCAGGCAGATTCATTACCACTGAGCCAAATGGGAAGCCCTATTATGTGCTTAATACTTGTCAAGTGGCTAAAATGACTACAGGGGCAAACATGCTTATCAAAAAGTGAACAGAAAAAAAATGTCCATGTGAATCATAGATTGGTGAACAATTTCTACTGTCTGTTGTATGGTTTTCTAGTCCATGATTTTTATTACTTTCATAATTAGAAAAAAATGCAGTAAGTATGGTTTGAAATCCTGCTCTCTGGCTATGACCCAGATAATGTTAATTTACATACAAAAATATCTTCTAGAAAGAGCAATTCTTAGAAATAAAAGTCCAAATATTAGGTCAAAATTCCTTTTGGCATATACAAAAGTAATATGTCTTTCTTACAATATGTTCATTTACACTTTGTCTCTGTTCCACCACAATTAACTTACTAGTTAAGTAAGTTAGTGTTTTTACCATGCCCTTCTCCCAAGGATCTTCCTGACCCAAGGATCAAACCTTTATCTCATGTTTCCTGAATTGGCAGCCAGGTTCTTTACCACGAGCACCACCTAGGAAGCCCTACAAAGTGTTTTTGAACATTAACAGCATACATGATTATTTAGAGAATTAGTCAGAGAAACAACTGAAGCTAATTTAAAGCTGTGTACATGTGTGCTCACACACAAACACAGAGCTGGATCTATCTGTACAGATAGATTCCTGGGCTTAGAAGCAGCAAATTGGTAGATTTTGTTATGACATATTTGAAAAAAATGTGATTAGATGCCCTCAGCATTTTAAATCAAAGGGAAATATAAACATGACAAGCTAACCGTTTTGAAATGGTGGTTGTTGTTTTTCAGTTTCTAACTCACGTCTGACTGTTTGTGATCCCCTAAACTGCAGCACACCAGGCTTCCCTGTCCTTCATTATCTCCCGGAATTTGCTCAAGCTCATGTACATTGAGTTAGTGATGCCATTCAGTTATCTCATTCTCTGTCATACCTTTCTTCTCTTGCCCTCAGTCTTTTCCAGCATCAGCGTTTTTCCAATGAGTTGGCTCTTCATATCCGGTGGCCAAATTATTGGAGCTTCACCTTCAACATCAGTCCTTCCAATGAATATTCAGGGTTGACTTCCTTTAGGATTGACTGTTTTGATCTCCTTGCTATCCAAGAGACTCTCAAGAGTCTTCTCCAGTACCACAGTTTGAAAGCATCAATTCTTCAGCTCTAAGTTTTCTTTATGGTCCAACATTCACTACAGTCTGTCAGATTATTTCCAAATGTATAATACTCTGTCGTTGGCTTATACCAACTACAAATATCTAAGTGAGCACAAGTGTTTGGACAACAAAGACCAATACAAATCAAAGCACTGGAATTTAATAGGAATTGGTTTAGGGAAAGTCATAAGGTAAAGAAATAAGTTGAGGGAGCCAAACATGCAAGAATGCACTATAATTGAAAATTCAAAGAGGTATCAATTTGTAATAATAGAAGAGCAAAGGTATCCTTAATCATAAAGTTTTATTTACTACATACTAAAGGGCACCATCCATTTTCAATAGGGTTGCTGTGAATTGTAAGAGAAAATGGATCCTAAGTGTTCACAGTTATTTTTAGAGACAGAAAAGACACCAGGCTTGTAACCCTTTGAAACCATTTCTTGTGGGCATAAGCAGAGTTAATTGCTTCCTCTGTTTGGTGAACACGCAATCTAGTTCATGCATTTAATACTATTGCATTCAGTGCAATGTATTTATTGATTCTGAAATAGTTTCCACACCATCTCCTCCAGTCCAGATAAGCTCCTCAGGACAGACACAAGAACATTTTAGCTCTAGATCCATAGCATTTTAAATAAGTTTTGTCTGAAAGAAGAGATGAGAGGAGTACTGTCTCTGTAACTCAATAACCTCAGATAAGCAGATAATCACTCTAATGGCAGAAAGTAAAGAGGAACTAAGAGCCTCTTGATGAGGGTGAAAGAAGAGAGTGAAAAATCTGGCTTAAAGCTCAACATTCAGGAAACTAAGATCATGGCATATGGCCCCATCACTTCATGGCAAATAGTTAGGGAAAAAGTGGAAGCAGTGACAAATTTTATTTTCTTGGGCTCCCAAATCACTGTGGATGGTGACTGCATCCATAATTAAAAGATGCATGCTACTTCAAAGAAAAGCTATGACAAACCTAGGCTGCATATTAAAAGCAGAGACGTCTTTGCTGACAAAGATTTGTGTAGTCAAAGCTATGGTTTTTCCAGTAATCATGTACAGATGTGAGAGTGGGACCATAAAAAAGGCTGAGCGCTGAAAAACTGATGCTTTTGAATTGTGGTGCTGTAGAAGACTCACAAGAGTCCCTTGGACAAGGAGATCAAACCAGTCACTGCTAAAAGAAGTCAACCCTGAATGTTCATTGGAAGGACTGATGCTAAAGCTGAAGCTCCAATACTTTGGCCACCTGACATGAAGAGCTGACTTACTGGAAAAGACCTTGATGCTGGGGCAGAAATAGAAGTGGGTGACAGGATGAGATGGTTGGATGGCATCACTGACTCAATCGACATGAGTTTGAGCAAACTCTAGGAGATGGTGAAAGATAAGGAAGCCTGGAGTGCTGTAGTCCAAGGGGTTGCAAGGAGTCTGAAATGACTTAGTGATTGAACAAGAGCAACTCACATTTGTCCTGTGTATTTTATGAAGTGCAATGTTTACATTTTTCACACTCTGGAGTATAAACAAATTATAGTCACCATGCATAGGTCCAACACAAATGGTGATTCTAGAGATGATAAAATTCAGTATACAAACTGTCATTTCCTTTTCCCACACCCATAGCAGACATTTTTCATCAATCATGGCATTCTTTCTACAGTTAGAATGGATCTTCAGACTCCTCATCACAGAGCCCTAGGCAGCCACCACTGATCAGCTGGAGCAGGCACAAGAGTTCTAACCATATGCTTTTCCTGTTATTCTGAACACTTTCATAGGAATCTTACTTTTCAAGATTTACAATTGATGAAATATAATCCTTCAGGTGAACATTATCACCTTGTACTTATCAAGGATTCTCTAAAACATGCCATTATACCCTTAATATTCCCTAGAATTCTTCCCGTGCAATGCCATGTTAAATGAGGCTTCACTGACTTATACTGTAACCTGCAATTAAATGTTTTCAATATGAGACTTTCAACATTCACCATCTTTAACTATAATGCACAGGTCCCATTAAAAAATTTACTATTTTCACTCTTTATGAAATTAAAGGGAAAGAGAGGAAATACAAGTGCTTGTGGATGGCGACTTGAACTATCCCTCTGCCAGCAAGGCCTACCAAGAAAGGAGCTGGTTCCTTGGCTGTGCGGAGCAGGCCCTGCTGACTGACTTAGCAAGTAAGAAACCTCTGCATTACTGTAGGTGTGGGATCATCCCCTTCCTGCTGCTCTGAAGCACCTGATCCTCAGTCCAGCACAAAGAAAGTTGTGTTCTTTAATTGAGGCATTGACAGAATGAGAAAGGCTGGGTGGCAGGGCATACTGAGAAGACAACTAAAATTACCACTCCCTGCAAAGCCTGGCTTTGTGATTCCTGGCAGGGGGCCTGCAACAGCTCTGCTAGTGGCTAGCCCCAGACCAGACTCTCAGAGCCTCCAACAAATACAGAATTATACTAGGGGTCAGAGAAATCTGTTCATCAACAACTTTTCCACACCCCTTGCTGGTGGTAAGAACTGAACAGTGACTGAGAGAATGCCAGTGGTAGAAGATATCTCCATCTGGTTAAAAAAAAAAAGGAGCAGGCCCTGCTGACTGACTTAGCAAGTAAGAAACCTCTGCATTACTGTAGGTGTGGGATTATCCCATTCCTGCCACTCTGAAGCACCTGATCCTCATTCCAGCACAAAGAAAGTTGTGTTCTTTAATTGAGGCATTAACAGACAGAATGAGAAAGGCTGGGTGGCAGGGCATACTGAGAAGACAACTAAAATTACCACTCCCTGCAAAGCCTGGCTTTGTGAGTCCTGGCAGGGGGCCTGCAACAGCTCTGCTAGTGGCTAGCCCCAGACCAGACTCTCAGAGCCTCCAACAAATACAGAATTATACTCGGGGTCAGAGAAATCTGTTCATCAACAACTTTTCCACACCCCTTGCTGGTGGTAAGAACTGAACAGTGACTGAGAGAATGCCAGTGGTAGAAGATATCTCCGTCTGGTTAAAAAAAAAAAAAAAATAGAACTTGATACTCTTAAAAACTCTACTTCCTGATAAACTACATAGGACTCCTAAGGCAAAGTCCTATATGCAAAAGCCTTTTATGATGTCTTAATTGGGATAGATGTTTTAGGTAAATTTTTTTAAAAAACGTATTTTACAACTTTCTTCTTTAAACATGTAGAAGCATCCATTCTTCTACAAAAAGAGTTGTGGCGGAGGAGACTGAAGGCAGGAGCAGTGGGACACTGGCCACCAGAATTTCTGAGCAGGATATGAGGCAGGGCGTGAAGTCCAAACACTGTGCTATCAACAAAACCATGGCTAATGCATGCAGTTTTTTAAATTACTTTATCACTCTAGATACTGGGAGTAACAATAATAAGAGCAGTAAAGTTTATTTGAGCTATTTTTGGTACCAGACACTGTTCTGGGCACTTTACATGCTTTATCTCAACTGAGTCTAAATCAAATTTAGAAAGGAGACGTTATTCTCTAAACACTAAGGCTTAGAGAATATAAGTGATACTCATAATGCCAGACTATTAATAATCAGAGGGGCCAGACTCAAACCCAAAATGTCTCCATTTAGGCCATACCTTGATCCAGGAATAAAAAGTTGAAAGTCATCATAGTGTCACACAAGTGTATGCTCCTCGGTTCTGTCTCTTCACAACAAAGATTTGGGGTGATGGACATTAAAACCATCAGCGTGTCACAGCTCTTGGGTCTTGGACAGACCGTGTTATAGCTCTCAGGTCTCTAATGGACCGTGTTGTAGCGCTTCGACAAATCAGTGTTACAGCTCCGTGTTACAGCTCTATTTTATTTAGATAATAGCAGGAAAATCCATCTAGGAGGTGTGAGGGCATGGCGACCCAAAGACACGAAGAGAAGAGTGCCCCAGCACGCGGGAGACAGAGAGAGAGAGAAAAGGCCCTTTGGCTCCTCTTTTTATGTTTTTTCCTTCCCCCTTGGCCTGCCCTATGCAAATTGGGCTTAGCCAAGAGTGCTGTTCTACCTGAAGTCCTCACTCCGGTCCTCGGACCTTCCTTTGACCTTCCTTTGTTCTATTTTCATGGTCTTTTCCCTTCCTCGTCTTTTAGCCACCTCCATTTTGGACTCCTTTTTCTATCTACCTAACAATAGTATCTTCGAGGGTCTCAAAAGTCACAGTGAATTCAAATTTATTTAGTGTACAGGTAGGAAGAAAATGTGACTGTTCTTTCTTTAGTCCCAGAAGAACAAACCCTGTGGATATGCCAAGCACTTGTTTTTTCAGGGAGTGGGCCAAAGGACATTTCTGAGTCAGTCAGGAACGTTAAGCACTAACACAAGGTTCTTACTCAGAATCTCCTAACTCAACCTTGGGTGTTTCAATTCCTGGGAAGGTTTGAGAGTATATAAGAAAATAGCATACTAGCCTGTGTAGTCACATCTGACACTGTTATCTCAGTCACACCAACCTGTGATATGGCAGGTAGCAATTTGCACAAGGTTCAAGCTAAATCATAAGATGATACAAGTCACAGGTCAGAGCCCAGCTAAGCATTTAGCCTCTGTTACTGAACTGTTAGGGGAAGCACACTGATTGAAACTGCCCACCCTGGCCAGGCACCATAGTAACCATTTGCATGACTTGTTTTACAGCAGGAGGTCCTGGTAAGAAGAGGAAACTAATAAGCCTCCACCAACCAGAAGAGTTCGGGAAAGGTCAAAGGAGACACCACCTGTCCGACAACCTCCCAGAATCCTCTCTGGCATCCATCTTGGCTGAACAAGGCATGCACCACCAGGAAGGACTCTGAGTCAGAATGACTGGCTAAAGACAACCCAGAAACTAATCCCATCACCATAAAACCCGAGACTGCAGACCATGTGGCAGAGCTGTTCTCCTGGGTTCCCTTACCCTACTGCTCTCCACCTGGGTGCCCTTTCCCAATAAAATCTCTTGCTTTGTCAGCACACGTGTCTCCTCGAGCAATTCATTTCTGAGTGTTAGACAAGAGCCCAGTTTCTGTTGCAAGGGGTCCCCCTTCCTGCAACAGAACCACAGAAGTAACTGAATTATGACTATCAAAAGGCATCAAAGTCTTGCAAGGATTTCTTGGAATCTGTCATTCAAATCCTTACTGATTTGATTAGAAATTCCTCTTTCCAGGAAACCCTGGTAGACTGGAATAAATGTGACAGCTAAGCTGAATAGATAAGGCAAAACATACTTTGAAAATGATCTGAGGATACTACAGGGTCTACTGTTCAAAAAAGATTAAAGGCAGTAAAATTGAAACATGAACTTAAACTTTTGATTTGTGCATGGAACTTGCATTTGCTATTTCAAAACCAAATAGTAAGAGGGAAATATCAGACAAGCCCAAACTGAAGGGAATTATGCAAAATATCTAACTAGTTATCCTCAAAATTGTCAAGGTCATCAAAAAGAAAGAAAATCTGAGAAATTATCACAGTCTAAGGACTTTAAGTGGATGGATGGCATCACCAAATTGATGGACATGAGTTTGAGCAAGCTCCAGGAGATGGTGATGGACAGGGAAGCCTGGTGAGCTGCAGTCCACGGGGTCACAAAGAGTCAGACACAACTGAGCAAATGAACTGACTGACTATAGGACTATAAGAAGACATAGTAACCAAATGTAACATGGTCTCTTAAATGGATCCTGGGACAAAAAAAAAAAAGACTCTATATAAACTAAGAAAATGCAGTTCAGTCTGGCATTTGGTTAATAGTAAAGTACTAGTGTCAGTTTTTGAGCTTTGACAGATGCAACAATGATAGGATATCAACAACAGAGTAAAATGGATAAAAGGTATATAGGAGTCTGTAATATTCTTACAATTTTTCTATAAATCTAAAATTTTTCTAAAATAAAGATTATTTAAAAACAAATCCATACAAAGACACACAGTAGACAGTGCCCTTCCAAATGGCCATATATTAAAAGCATATCCACTAGACTTAAATAGTGCCCAACATATAGTTAGCATTCAATAAAAATATTTTAAATGAATAAAGGGGATCCTTTTCTCTAGTTAAAAAAAAGCCTCTTAGTTTTTTCATTATCTTAAATCTATACTCAGCTTCATTTTCAAGAGCCTCTGCAAAGTAGCTAAACTCTATTTTCTACAGATCATCAGCATCCTACTTCTGCTTGAGTCCAAAAAAGCCTTCTCTCGCTCCTAGGATCACTTGGCCTTCATTCCTACCTTGGCTTTGTAGTCCTCTTTCCCCAAAGCTAATGCCCTCCCAACTGATTCCATCTGTTCCAGGGTAAAGTCAAGTTCAACGGACTCTAAGAATTGTTTCTAAACATGTCTTCCTTTCCTGAAATCTTCCTTCTCTGAACGCCTAGTGCCCACTTTGTCAGTTCAACATGTATATATAACATTTCTATATAAAACTGCTTTAGAATGATCAGTCTCAGAATGTTAGCATTTAGCTTCCCTTTTGATCCAACGTCACTTAAAGGGAGAGATTTTTAGAGACAGAAAGGGGGTGGATAGGAGGGATTTTAAAAGGACACAAGGAAAATAAGTTCAACATGTTCCTTATTCATGGTTTCATGAATGTAGACATTTATCTTACCAAACTGTATACCTTGTATGAAGTGAAGTCGCTCAGTCGTGTCCAACTCTTTGCGACCCCATGGACTGTAGCATACTACACTCCTCTGTCCGTGGGGTTTTCCAGGCAAGAGTACTGCCGTGGGCTGCCATTTCCTTCTCCAGAGGATCTTCCTGACCCAGGGATCGAACCCAGGTCTCCCGCACTGTAGGCAGACGCTTTACCATCTGAGCCACCAGGGAAGTCCTTGTATATGCACAATTTATTATAAGGTGATAAAGCTGTTTAAAATATCTATGTGATTCAATGTTTTGGTTTCTAATCTATTTACAGTTTTATACAACTACTGTGAGACAATGTGACTTTATTTTCTGAGTGTTAAGCCAAAAATAAACCTCAATAAAATCTAACTTTTGAAAACTATTACATGACACTTGAAAAGGGTGTGTGTGTTCTCTGATATTAAGTAATTTGGGACATCTCATTCATTTGTTAAGGACAGAGAAAGTTAAAGTCTCTTACTACTATGGTATCCTGGTCAACTTAAAATTGATTAAACTTTTAAAAAATTAGCAAATCAGATCATTGCTTGGGTTTATAGCATAATGCCAATTACATGCCTTGGAGTCACATCTTCATACGGCTCTTCATTCTTTAAAGCATCCTCAAGAAACTTAAATCTTTCAGCCACTTTCCAGTTACCTCCTCTTACCCATACTGCTCTTTTACCTGGACACAAGGACATGACTTGTGTGACTGAACTACACCAAATCCCTGATGATTTGTCAAGAACCAGCCATATGCTGACTATAGTTTCCTCACTGACCAGTACCTGTGGCATCAACTTTGGCTCAGGACAATCAGCCTGTAACAGGTTCCAGCCTCAGAATGAAGGTGCAGCTATAGCCTTTGTTTGGGGCTCTGTCTCTTTGACTAGCTTCCTGTCTATGTCCATTCCCCACTCGATAGCATCCTGTCTTTCCTACTGCTGATTTGTGTGTCTTTGCTAATTTTTTCCTTTTTTTTTTCCCCAACCTGACCTGCTGCCTACAGTGCTGCTTCATTAAACAGTAAATCAGCTCCACCTTCTTGCCCTGCTTCGCCAAATTCTACCACATTCAACTTACTACGGTTATTAATTTTCTTTTTTTCATGCCATATACAATTTCATCCACCCAGACAATTAAAAATAATACTAGCAATTTTTGCATTTCTATTACCAAACAAAAATTCTACTCTATCTTGGCCTTTTTTTTATATACCTTATATATAGCAATGTATCTATGCAACATGGAAAGAGCTTCAAAACTGGAGACTGAAGGCTCTAAGTTCTGGTTCTGTCACTGACTAGCTGTACTATCTGGAATAACACTCAACCTTACTAAGCTCCAGTTTCCTCACATTTCAAATGGCAATGGAGAATTAAGTGAAATAATGCAGGTAAAATATCTTACCAACTGTAAAATGCTGCACAAATGCAAGAGATTGCAAAAAGACAATGTGTATCTATTCTTGAGGCAGGTATATTTCTTCAAGCTCTGTAAAAAATTAAGTAAAATATTCCATTTCTGGCACTAAAAGTTATCAACCCTTTTTGAAAGTCTCACAGTAGTTTGGTAGATATAAAACTAGAGACAAAAATTGCCTTCCTGAATCCTAGAGCTTTATGTAGGAGATGAAGCAGAGAAGATATAAAACACAAGCTTACTTCAATATGGAGAAGTGGATAAAATTGAGGTACTAATCAAAATGTTTGAAGACTGTCATCCTTCTAAGAATAATGCTATGCTTAAGAGCCATGTGTTCAACATCTGCAAACCAAAAGCAAATGAAAAATTCTATTAGCTTGTACCAGAAATGTGAATACTCAGCTGAAACTAAGACTATTGTGGGGGGTATAATTCAAAGTAATATCAGGATGGAAATGATGAGTGAGGAGAAAAGGTAAAAATTATTACATAAACACAATTTATTTTGGAAAGCATATGAGCACATGCAAGGCAGCAAAATCTAAACTTTCTCTTGGTAACTGAATAGCAGAGTCAGCACAGGGTTTCAGAGGAAAATTGGAAACCAAACGGAACCAGAGAAGTTTCAGCTGGGAAATTTTTCCTGATTTCTCAAGGTCAGTGTCAGGTACTTTATGTTTTATGTTCCAACTGTCCCTCACACCTACTTCAATTGGAATTACTACCATAATGTGCTACAAGCATCTGTTAAGTTGCCCTTTTTGAAAAGCAGAAACCATGTCTTTTTTTTCTTTGTGACTCTAGTACCAAGCATGTCACCTGCCACATGATGATCAATAACTGTTATGAAATGATAAAAGAACTACACTTTGACCAGTAACATATCTGCTGATCAGTTTTGCTTCTTCTCAGGACAGCAAACAAAATACATTCACTTTAAAATGGTTAAGTTTTAGTGCATGACTTATGGAAATCATTATTTTATTGAAACCCAACTGTTTTGTACAGTCTTATCCTAGACAGAATTTTAGGGACCTAGTATGCAGAGTTATAAGCTGTGCAAGATCATTCCAAGGTTGATTTCTGATGCCAGTGAAAGCAAAATCACAGGATTAGCTGCCTTACTTATAGGAGAGAACAGCCATAGAAGGCTTGGCATGTTACACACTGCACAGCTCCATGGAAGTGCTCTTCACCTACATTAAATGCTTAAGAGTCAGGTGACACAATATGTACAATCCATTTGAT
This sequence comes from Cephalophus harveyi, assembly GCA_006410635.1. Taxonomy (NCBI): domain Eukaryota; kingdom Metazoa; phylum Chordata; class Mammalia; order Artiodactyla; family Bovidae; genus Cephalophus; species Cephalophus harveyi. Next base: position 36,555 of record SJYT01069535.1, read on the forward strand.
AGTGCCCATGTCAGCTGGCTTGATGAAATTAGCCTATTATGCAGGCAAAATATGTACCCTTATTCCCTCAGCAATTTCACAAGTGAATGCCTGTGCTTAAATAATAAAGGGTTAATGTTCTTAGACCACTTCATGGATAATTTAGTGACTATAAAAAATAACTCACATCTTCTGAATTTTTAACACAGAATGCCAGTACTTTGAGCTGTTAAAACAGATCCTAGCAAAAGTGATTGAGGGACCAATTGAATCAGAGAAACACAGGAATAAAGAAGGTTAAACTCATTCTTTCATTTAGGATATCCCAGAACCTCTAATATGTTAATCTATAAAAGGCATTACATTACACAGTGTTTCTCGAATTTATTTTACCCCAGACACTTTTTCAAGAAACATTTTTGCAGGACTAATGTGATCTCATAAATCATGCTCAAAAATACTGCCCCAGAGTATAGTATCTTCTCAATTTTTTTAAACCCCCACCCATTGGCCAGAAACTATAAGGTGGAGACCAAGATTCATAAATTATGTTTACTATTTGCTTTATTAAAGGATAATTAACATAGAGCTTTAAATTAGCTTCAGGTGTACAACATAAGGATTTGATATTTGTGGATGCAAAATGGTCACCACAATAAGTCGTTACCATCCGTCAACATACAAAGTTACAATTTTTTTCTTGGGGTGAGAACTGCTAAGATTTACTCTCTATAATTTTAATAAGCTTCCACAAGGGATTATTAAGTCACCAAATAGGCAGCAGTCAGTGGACTCACATTTGGGTACAACTCCACACTTCAGCCCAATTTCTCATTACTACACTTTTCTAGCCTAAAAGTTAAATTTTTGTGGCTCCTCTTTCACAGAGTTAAAAATCTCCTTTCATGTCTACAAGCAAGTGTGCAAAATAGAAAGACTGTCTTATTTTTAGTTCCAGATTTACTATATTATAGGTTCAGATTTCTGATACTGTTAGTAAGGCTTCTCATTTGTTTGAATGCAGAATTTTGAGATGCATCCCCATAGAAATTAAAACAGTATTAAGATGTTCAAAATGCAAATAAACACTTAAAGGCTTTTCCTCCCTAGAATTCTTTTCACAGACATCCACAGAATCATGGAAGATTAAAATTGAAAGGAGTGCCTAGAGGGGTTAAGCTATTTACCCACAGTCATATAGCTCATTAGAGGCGAAACTAAGGCTTAAATTTAGAACTCTCTTATTCCGGTGCTTCTTATTCTACTCAAATCAACATAGCATCTATATATTTATTTTGAATACCTCAATTTCTCACAGCTATGAATCTATTTTGGGGGCAGTCTTTATGTCCTCAAATTAGGAATAACAAAAAGAAGGAAGAAAAGTATTTTTGTTCTTATTTTTTAATAATACTTTAAAGAAAATTATCTGAAAATTAAATAAAGATTCCAAAGCTTTGTTCAGATGAAATAGATATTGCAGTGTCTACCATTCCCCCTCAAATCCAATTCTGCATCATCACCATCTCTTACCTGAACCATGACAATAATTCTATAATCAAACTTGTGTCTTTCCAAGTCAGCTTCAGTTTCCAGCCTACAGGGAAAGCTGTCTTTTAAAAACCGAAAACTGATCATGTTATTTTCTTTCTTCAACCCTCCAGTGACTCCCTATTACTCTTTAGGTTCACAACCCAAAAGACCTTTTAAAATCTTGCCCCTCCAATTCTTTTTCTGAGCAATCTCCCCTTGTGGACCACGCTTCAACCATACTGACTATTTTTTATTTAATTATGCTATGCTTTTTGATGTCTCAATATTTTACTAAATACTTTCCCTCTGCTTAGAAAATTTCCTACATCCAATTCAAGTTCAGCTTCCTTGTTGCACTAACTAAAAATCAGCCTTTGACTTTCAGGTTTAAAATTTATTCTGGGATGTCCTCTTTGGCCTTCATAGACCTGGCTGCTCTACCACTCTGCATTCTAATTGTTTACTTAAATGACTCTTCCCCTAAATCGTAAGCACGATGAAGGCAGACCATAAGAACACACTGATAATTCAATACTTATGGGTGGAAGAAACAAAAGGGAAAAGAGAAGGATGGAAAATGACTGGGTGGAACAGAGGAAGGCAGAGAAGAGAGGAAAGGGAAGCAAGCAGTGGAATGAAGAGAAGGACACATAAGTTGCTATCTTTCCTAATGCAACACCTTTAATATGATTAATTAATTTTTATCTGGTATGATTATAAAAGAGATACTCTGAGTAATTCCCATTCACTCAATTAATACAGTTCAAGGTTTCAAAACAATACAAAAATACGTAACCGTATGAACTAGCATACGAACCCAATATCAAATAACATACTGAAAAGAGTGAAAAGATAGCAGGTACATTAAAACACTAAAGACAGTAGGTGCATTAAAACACTACACACAGCCAGCATGGAAACCATTCCTCCTGAAAAACACTTCATATCCCAAAACTCAGAGATACAGCAAACTATTAAGTCATTTGCTGCTCAATTAAAGCTTACATTAAAGAAATAACACTTCTGTAAGTTAGAGAGAAGCAACACTCCTTTTTTGGCAGTAAAAATGACTCCATAGTTTTGCTGATAAACTGTTATTTCTACAGAGGGACGTCTGAGATCCTGTATATGTCTATAAGCAGTAGACAGGACCTTAATTTTCAAAGTCTCATGCTAGACATCTAAGACCACATACTGTAAAAGCACATACAGCTCAATTTATCTGTCTTGGAAGGAAAATGAGCCAACAAGACCCTGCTGGGATTTGTACCTGAAAGTCACAGAAAAATCTGAAGATCCAGAAAAGCTCTTAAGGCACACCAGTTAAGCAAAATACACTAAGAAATGCATTATTTTTGAGAAGGCCATTGGCTGAACTAACAAAATTAAAAGTCATAATCATTGAAAAATAAAATAGATATATATTCTAATTTTGCCTCAGTTATTTCTCTGTAATTGAATTTTTTCTACTATGTATAGAGATAGCAATTCTTAAAAAACTACCCCCCCCAAAAAAAAGGTTTTATATGACACAACTAAGAATCACAGATTCTTCTATAGCTGGAAGCAATCTCAGAAATAATTTAAATTCTCATTTTATAGATTAGAGAAACTAAACCCAAGAGACATGAAATGACTTGAGCAAGGTCACATTATGAAATATTAATGTGAGGACCAGAGGACCAGAACCCTAATCACCTAATTCAGAATTTAGATTTCTGAAGAGCAGATCACTCTGGTGAGCACCCGTATTTTTCTATTCAGTACTGCTTTCCCCCCCCCCCAGAGCAAATGCATCACATTCTATTTGAGCTTGTAGACATCATCTAAAACCCCCAGATGGTTTCATATCAGCTTCCTCCAAGGCAAATCACCCTCATCCTGAATTTGCGCAATAGATTATTTTTACTCTAAAAGAAGAACTGTATTTATATCCATGTTATATTTTATCTTGGTGCTTTCAGATCATTGTTCCTGCCTTTTGAAGTTAATTTGAATTCTGGATCTGCATTCATAGTATTAGCTACTCCCTTCCCAGTCTGAATCACCTGTGAGTCTGAAGAGCATTACCTCCTATGTCTTCATTCAGGTCACAGGAAAGTCATGGAGTAGGGAGGGCAGAATGGCAGCTAGCCAACCTGCCAGGAGACTGGATGTCAGAATCAGGACATACGGCTTGTGGTTGTTCAGCAGGCTCTGAACTCACCGAAAGATTCCTTCCCTCAAGCAACATTGTTCTAACCTGTTTTATATTCTATAACAAATACAATTGCATTGACTCAATGGCAACCCACTCCAGAACTCTTGCCTGGAAAATCCCATGGACGGAGGAGCCTGGTGGGCTGCAGTCCATGGGGTCGCTAAGAGTCGGGCACGACTGAGCGACTTCCCTTTCACTTTTCACTTTCATGCATTGGAGAGGAAATGGCAACCCACTCCAGTGCTCTTGCCTGGAGAATCCCAGGGACAGAGGAGCCTAGTGGGCTGCTGTCCATGGGGTCACACAGAGTCGGACACGACTGAAGCGACTTAGCAGCAGCAGTAGCAAAGCCTTATAGTAGAAGCTTTGGAAAATAAAACCTTGCATTTCTAGCATGTTTTACAGTTGACAAAGTACTTTTTATACATTATTTCATCTGCAACTTAGGGAAGGCAAATGAGTCAATAATTATTACTTTTAAGTAAACTAAGAAAACTAAGTTTCACACAGATTAACTGACTTATTCTCCACCAGAAAGATAATTAGTATTGAGGCAGAGAGTCCCCATAGTCTTAAGCCACCACTTTCTATGCTACTTTGTTTAGAGAGTACAGGTAATTGCCAAATATAGGACTGACATAAATATCAGTGCATCATAGTACAAACTCGCAAGTGAATTATATCCAATTTTCTAAACACTGTGAAAGCCAAAAAGGGAGAGAAATCTCTTTTAGAAAACTTCCACATGTCTTCTCAAGATGGACTCTGTAGGATTTCATAAACTCTGTTTCAAATATTTACCAGAAATGTACACACATATGCACAAACACACACACAACATCCCCATAGCCTGGCATTTCCTATTCTGAATACTTAAGATTGACCACCCATTCTATCCTTTGTCCCAGTAAGTATGCCTTTATAGTCAAGAAGAAAGGTCCTGGTTTCCCAAAATGCTATTGGGAGACACCCAAAAACCAACAAAAGAGTATCTTGGTTTCCCTTATTCCTGTTATTTAAATGACACACTCAACTTCTTGATAATGCACTAGTTTCCAGGATTAGACTATTCAAAAGCTTGTATTCAATCCCCAGTTTTCCTTGTGTCTTAAGGTCTAGCCAATAACCAGATTTATACTCACTTTTGTATACTTTCACCCCACACTCAGGTTAGCTATAAAATATTAGATAGCATTCTGAGGTTCAGCTTCCACAGATCTGTGAGACCCCACACACATATACACAAGCCAGATATCATATCTTAAGGGTATCTTCTGCGTCATAACCATGCTGAGTATAAAAGACATATAATGCTTCAAGTTACATAACATTTCAGAGTTTATGAAACACCTTCATAGACATCACTGTGATCCCCACACAACTTAAATGAACAGTTCAGATGCCATTATTTCCATTTTATAGATGAAGAAAGTGAGACCCAACAAAATAAATGACCTGCCCAAGGTCACAGAACTTCTTGAGTGGCCAAGATATAATTTAAAGTCCTCTCATTCAAGGTTGTGTGAAACCTAATAATTAAAAAGTTTGACTTAAATAGATGCAGCCAAATAACAATATTAGCCACGTCCATTCAAATGCAGCATTATAAAGAAAAAAGATGTAGACATTCCACTTGATCTCGACAGTGAGGCGTGCAAGGCCTCCTAGAGCCATCATGACAATCTTTAAATCTTTAACCCCAGATCATAGTTCAAACCAGCCAGTAAACACTTTAAACTGTGCTTTTCATGCATTGGAAAGAACATCTATTCTATTGANGTCATTCCACTTGATCTTGACAGTGAGGCGTGCAAGGCCTCCTAGAGCCATCATGACAATCTTTAAATCTTTAACCCCAGATCATAGTTCAAACCAGCCAGTAAACACTTTAAACTGTGCTTTTCATGCATTGGAAAGAACATCTATTCTATTGAAGAGAGTGAATAAGAGGATGAAACTCAGGTGGATTAAGTTATTCAAAGAGGAAAAATACCCTGTTCAACCTAGTGACTGATCCGGATGGTAGTGAAAGGTATGAATCATAAGGCCACAAACACTGCAATGAGGAAGCAGCTGAGTTTCATTCTGACACAATAGCAAAGTGCCAAGCCTGTAAAAACTTAGCAGAAGAAGGAGGAAAAATGACAAAGTGCATTATTACTCTGAATATCTTGACAGAAAATAGAGGGCTCGGCAGGCTCTTACACATTAAAAATCATGCCCCGTAAGATGCGGGCTGAACCTTCCCAGAGAAGAAATCACAGTCAAGCTAATGTAGAACAAGGAAGAACAATAAAGCCAGGAGGCAAAAACTCACCCAGAAACAGATCATCCAAAAGACATTCTAGAGCAGTGATTCTCCAAGAGTTGTACCCAGACCAGCAGCTTCAGTGTCAGTTGGGAAGTTTTTTAGAAATGCAAACCAACGGGTGCTTCCCAGGCCTACCAATCAAAAATGCATGGGGTGGGATCCAGCAATCTGTTTTAACAGGCCTTTCAGGTGATGCTAACTTTTAGCCAGCGAAGAACATGTTAGTTACCGCAATAACTCACATCACCTGCTCTGTGGCCGTGCTTTCAGTTGAAGAATGTGAGCATTAGATGATGAGGAGTGCTCTTCCATCTGCCATGAGCCCTGGATGGGATACAGCTTTGACACATCTCGGCTGTGAGTGCTATAAACAGCAGTCCCATTTAGCATTATCCTCTGAAATCTTGATAAGCACAATGGGACAGGTATGAGATAATTAATGAAATAATTATGGTCAGCATGCAATTAAAATTAATTTATTCTTCCTCAATTATTTACTATGTGGAGAAGTGGTTTTACACTCTGTCTACCAAGTCACTTCAGTAGAGTCCAACTTCCAACTCTTTTCTACCCTGGGGACTATAGCCAACTAGGCTCCTCTGTCCATGGGAATCTCCAGGCAAGAATACTGGAGTGGGTTTCACACTTGGGATACCTGATTCATCTAGAAGTATGGTTTGTTAAAAGATTTCTGAGTCCCAATTCTGGAGTTTCTAATTCAGTAGGTTAAGGGTGGGACGAGATAATTTTCATTTCTAGCAAGTTCCCAGGTGATACTGAAAATTACTGGTCCAAGGACAGCATTTTGAGAACACCTACTAGAGAAAAGCAACAGGAAAAAACAATCAGTATTGTCGGCACACTGGCCCTGGCTTGCACTTTTGCTGCTGCTGCTGCTAAGTCACTTCAGTCATGTCTGACCGACTCTGTGTGACCAGATGGACCGCAGCCTGCCAGGCTCCTCCATCCATGGGATTTTCCAGGCAAGAGTACTGGAGTGGTGTGCCATTGCCTTCTCGGGGCTTGCACTAGCAAATACTTAACAATTTGCTCTCCAGGAAGGAACTTAAAACAATGAAATCAATTATTGGCAGTATTCACTGATGTCCTAGTATAAGTACTCCAACCATGGCCCATATCAAGCTACCAACATGATTCCATTCAGCTGTGAGTCAGAAAGAGGTGTGCAGCGTCCACTTTTAATAGCCAGCTCCAATGCACCACTGTGACCATCTCACATTTCCCTGGACTTTATGTGTAAAAACTACAATTCAATGCTGCTTAAATTCCACAGTTCTCCAGGGAAGGAATTTGCTGGGTCAAACAGGTGTCCCATGTTAATTCTGCTTCATTCTTTGGTGACTCACTGCCTCTAGCAGGAGAGTGACACAGGATTTGTTTCTCACAACAAAACTTATAGTAAATTTCCCCAAATGGAGATGCATCATCCTGAGTATCCAACACTCAGAAATTGATTTGGGAATGGCCTTGACAGCAGACTGTTCACTAGAAAATGGGAATCGTATAAAAGTAAATGGGAAAATATAAAAGCTATATTGCCAGGCAAGTCGTATAGTGGGATTTCTAAAGTAAAATGGAGGTGATTAAATCTAAGGAAGAATTCAAATATTAAATATGGTCAAACTGCTATGTGGCACATAGCTAATAACCCAGCTCTTTTTAAAATACAGAATAAATGCTCCTGGAGTGAAATCCTCAGAAACCTTAAATAACATCCAGTAAGAAAAGATTAAAGGAAAGGAACCATATTCTGCTTTCCTTTCTTTTGAACCTCTACTAAACATACATTCTGAAAAAAAATTCTTTGACTCTGAAATCCTGGCATCCTCCCACATCCTTTCTTAAAAATACCTTTTGTCCTCCCTTCAACTGACCAATCCTTAAGTTTGGTCAATATTCCTGGTCAGAATCCTGACTCACATAATCAAAATGTGATGGTAAAAGTGAAGATACAGGTTTCTTTAATCAAGATGCCTAAAAAACATGAATCAGCCAACCAGAGGCCTTTAAAAGACTCTCTTCAACCAACAAATTCTCCTGACCATGAGTTTCAACCAAAATTATTGCTGAATATGTAATATCTGGAAGCTTTAACATTATGAATAACCATCAAAAACCTTTTGACTGAGGACAAAGTGACACCCAATTTGAATAACAATTTTCTCCATGTACTAATAAAAATAGGTTTTTTGAACATTTTTATTAAGTACTAACAGACAAAGATGGAGCTTCCCTGGTGTCACAGTAGTAAAGAATCTCTCCACCAATGCAAGTTCAATCCCTTGCTCGGGAAGATCCCTGGAGAAGGAAATGGCAACCCAGTCCAGTATTTTTGCCTGGGAAATTTCATGGGTAGGGGAGCCTGGCAGGCTACAGTCCCTAGGGTTGCAAAGAGTCAGACAAGACTTAGCAACTAAACAACAACAGAAAGGGACAAAGGCAGATGGTCCATGTATCACTTGAAAACCCAGTCTTCTCAAGCTTTCGGCCACCTACCTGTCACCTAGTTGCCATGAGCAAACAGCAAGCCCAGCCTGGAGAGCTTAACCTACAGGTAGGGGAGCCTGGCAGGCTACAGTCCCTAGGGTTGCAAAGAGTCAGACAAGACTTAGCAACTAAACAACAACAGAAAGGGACAAAGGCAGATGGTCCATGTATCACTTGAAAACCCAGTCTTCTCAAGCTTTCAGCCACCTACCTGTCACCTAGTTGCCATGAGCAAACAGCAAGCCCAGCCTGGAGAGCTTAACCTACATAGAGTTTACTCAGAGTCGATCAGCACAGCTCTGTAATTCTACACTTGAAAAATCTCTCTTGTTGTTGGACCACAGCCAGAACAAAATTAAAGCATTTCCTATTCAGTTTTGCCAACTGCAAGAACTCATTTACTTAAAGCTTGACAACAATAAGTTGATTCAATTGCCATTCAAGAAGAAGCAGATTTGTAAAATGTGTTTTCCTGTCAGCAGCTCACACTAAGCTTCCATTTTCTCTGCCTCTTTCTCTTTTTCCCAAAGATTCAGAAAAAACTGTAATCCTGAGAACATAGCTTTTTTGGTGGCCCCTCCCATTGAGAAACAAGACTCACTGGATGCAATACATGAACCATACCTGCCATGTACATACCGCAGTGTTCCTGAGGACAGACACAATGAGGAAGATCAGTGTTGTATTTATACTAGGACATCAGTGAATACTGCCAATAATTGATTTCATTGTTTTAATTTCCTTCCTGGAGAGCAAATTGTTAAGCATTTGCTAGTGCAAGCCCGGAGATGGCACACCACTCCAGTACTCTTGCCTGGAAAATCCTATAGATGGAGGAGCCTGGCAGGCTGCGGTCCATCCAATGGGTCACACAGAGTCGGTCAGACATGACTGAAGTGACTTAGCAGCAGCAGCAGCAGCAGCAGCAGTGCTTGATACAGGTTAAGAACTCTGGATGAAATAGAAGAGTGAAGCTAAAGTCACTTATAGAGCACTCAGAGAGATCTTGTTTTTTGAAGTTCAAAACACACTGAGTTGATATTAGGTGATTCACATATAAGCAATTTTTCTTTAATTATTTTTTGCTTAGAACCTACTGCTTAGTAATAAATGATACCTATTATTAGCACTGTTATAATTACGTGTTCCTTTGTCTTCTAAAATGTAATTCTTTAAGAAAACTACTAATCCTTTGCTGACAAAAAGGTTTCAGTTGCATGACAATACTCAAATAGTGGACTCCTAAAGAGCTATAGAAGCGTAGGTAGTGAAGCTGTTTCTAAATTCAGCAGAGGAAAAAGCGCCTTCGTCAATTAGACATAATTACCTCAGTTTGGGGGCTTCCCTTGTGGCTCAGCTGGTAAAGAATCTACCTGCAATGCGGGAGACCTGGGTTTGATCCCTGGGTTGGGAAGATCCCCTGGAGAAGGGAAAGGCTACCCACTCCAGTATTCTGGCCTGGAGAATTCCAAGGACTGTATAGTCCATGGGGTCACAAGGAGTCAGATGTGACTGAGCGACTTTCACTTCACTTTCTTCGCCTTTATGTTTGGATAGCAGTCTGTTATGCATTTCCCTTCCCATCCACTCTCGGTACTAGATAGAGCTTAAGATTGTCTAGTAGAGGAACTGTGCATGTACACGTCTATGCAAGGGTGGTGTGCTGGTGTGTGTTTTACATTTCTGTATTATCAATTCTTGGTTCATAGAACCCACTTTGTAAATTTTAGTTAAATAGAATGCACTTATGTAGAAGCACTAAAACATAGCTAATAAAATCAGGACAAAACGCAGGAGGTCTGTTTCTGAAACTGAACTATCCCAGGGCAGTGTTTATAAAAAGTTAGAAAGTGAAGTCGCTCAATCGTGTCCGACTCTTTGCAGCCCCATGGACTGTAGCCTACTAGGCTCCTCTCTGTCTATGGGATTTTCCAGGCAAGAATACTGGAGTGGGTTGCCGTTTCCTTTTCCAGGAGATCTTCCTGACCCAAGGATTGAACCCAGGTCTCCCGCATTATAGGCAGATGCTTTATCATCTGAGCCACCAGGGAAGGGCTTATAAAAAGTTAAGCAGAATGATTTATAAGCCCTTTTGCAGCTCCAAAACCTATCATTTCACTGCCCCTTTTGTTTTATTTGGAGAAGACAAGTATGACCTATGTTACCAATATGTGTCAATACACCCACAGGTAAAAAAAAAAAAAAAAAAAGAAGAGTAAATTCTTGACGTTTAAAATAGTTGAAAGTCATGAAAGCATCAAATAAAATGGACTGTGATAATGTCATGAGGCCACAGAAGATTTTAAATGAGAGTGTGAACCTGGTTTCCTTTTCAGAGCTAAGCCTCTCAAATCCGATTTTCCTCATTCCATAACATTTGTCAGTGACCACCACTGATCACCTGCTTGATGATGTCTGAGCTAGAGGTTTATACTGGTGATTAGAGAGAGAGGGAAGGGGCAGCTGTCAGAAACGTGACCAGAGAAATGAAAGCATAACCAGAGAAATAAAAGCATAACCTAGAAGATGAGAAAAAGGTAAAAATTCTAGTTCTCAGATGACACATGACACAGATATGAGTATTTCACAGAGAAGTCATAAAAATGTACAAAATTCCTAAGCATGCAATCCAGGGAATGCAATCTAATAAATGTCTTATCATTGCAAAAAAAAATGTAAAACCTCATAATAAAATTTTTCATCCATTCTGACTACCTAGGCTTAGATCCAAAATAATACTTAATGTCCCATAAAAAGAGTGTACATACACAACTGTTTCACAATATTCTTATAGCAAGAAATGTGAAATGTGAAAGCATTTATGGTGACTCTTCTTCATATATCAGTCTCCTAATTTCCTCAAATGTCTCAAAAAAAAACATTCAGGAAGGCACTAACTGAAAAACAAAATGAAGAGACATATGGACAGAGAAGGCGAACACATTATAATACATTTAATTTTACGATAGATACAATTTCCCACATATAAACACAATATAATGCGCTCCTATCTTAAAATTCTTCACTATATTCCTCAGTGAGGATCTCCTGCAACTTTGAAGACATCAGTCCTTGCCATGAAAATAGAGTTGCTGCATTTCATAACTGTGAAATTTAGATGTTTGAAGTATCCAGTGTGGGGTGGTAGGTGTTTACTTATTAATTAAACAATCCTATAATGAAAGTCCCTCAACTTGTTTGATTAGAAAGCACATACATTGTTTTAAAAGCTACCCCAAAGAGGCCACATATTGACCACCTGGGAAGCTACTAAAGCAGAAGAATTCCTCAAACGGTGTTCCAGCTACCATCTTCATCATAAAGTGTAAGAAGCCCTCGTTCCTTAAGAGGTAAATAATCCCAGATAAGAGTAGACCAACTAAATCAACTGCAGTATTTTTCAACTGCTATTTCTGAAATTGAGCAAGACCCTAAGGGGCCCTCCTGGCCACAAAAGCCTTCTGGGGGGCCCCATTTCTTGTTTGTAGGAAATAGTCTTCATTCAGCCTCTTGGACCAATGGATGTTCAAAACAGTAGGTTCAAATAGTTGTTAATCAGAGAAGAGAGGGAATCAATGTAGAAATAAACGAAGAACAGACAAGAAATTCACCCCTGGCACAAGGTCCTGGTTCCTCCTCAAGGAATATACCTAACAATATCTTTGAGTTTCTCTGCAGAACTAAAGCTCCGACCTGGGCTTCCCAGGCAGTATAATGATAAAGAAACTGCCTGCCAATGCAGGGGTGAAGATTTGATCTATGGGTCAGAAAGAACTCAGAAAAGGAAATGGCAGCCCACTCCAGGATTCTTGCCTGTGAAATCCTATGGACAGAGGAGCTGGAGGGCTACTGTCCATGGAGTTGCAGAAGAGTCGGACAAGACTTAGCAACTAAACAACAACAAAAGCCTCAAGTCAGGGGGAGGATGGTAACTTCAGGCCAAGCACAAGATTCCCGGAGCACTGACTGAGCAACACCACCTGTTCTCCCTGTTTGTTCCTGCAATAATCCTTCTCCACTCCAAACTCCAATGTTTTGCTGTTTGGCCTCACTGCATCAGGCACGTGGACTTGTATTTGGTAACATTTCCTTCTTTTCCTTCTCCAGCCCCCAGGCCACAAATGGATACCAGCCTGTTAGAAACTGGGCCACACAGCAGGAGGTGAGCTGTGGCAAAATGTAAACCATCCCCATCCCCTGCCCATGGAAAAATTGTCTTCCACGAAACTGGGCCCTGGCGCCAAAAAGGTTAGGGACTACTGTTGATTGACTATGTCAGGCCAACTCTGGCTTACCTGAAAGGACTTTGTTCCTCCACTGCCTCTTCCAAGAAGCCATCTTTCATGCACACACACGCCAGACTGGATGCAGTCCTTCCACAGTACCGCTTTAAGAGGCTTTGCAAACCTCTATCATTACCACCTCTATTTTATTTGCTTTCTATTCTCAACACCTGGGAGCACCTCTCTGTAACAACAGAGAACTAACAAAAATCCCAATCAAATTTGACTGAATGAATATAGTCTTGGTGTAGTATGTAAAAAATATTTTGCAGAATAGAATGAATTAGAAATTAGAATTTATTTGCTTTCAGTGTAGAATTACATAAGGTCACTATATCAAATTAATAGTTAACACCCTCTCTCCTGTTTTGTGTTTTATTTTTTAACTCACATTATTAACTTTTCAATAAGCACAGAATTAGGACTCAGAGACACCCAAAGAAAAGGCTGCCCTAGCCTGTGACTAAACATGGAATCCATATAATAAATCGATTTCTTCCCCATCTATAAAATGAGAGAGTTGGAATAACTGATTCAAGCAGAAGGTTTTCTTCTATCTCTGTATTTCTACAACCCTATGCAGTTATCTGGCATATGATATTTACTTCCCTGGGGGCTCAGACAGTAACAAATCTGCCTGCAATGTGGGAGACCCGGGTTCAATCCCTGGGTCAGGAAGATTCCCTGGAGAAGGGAATGGCAACCCACTCCAGTATTCTTGCCTGGAGAATCCCATGGGCAGAGGAGCCAGGCAGGCTATTGTCCATGGGGGTCCAATCAGACACGACTGAGAAATGACTTTTTTCACTTTCAAGAAACTACATTAATTCTAACTGTAGTGATGTGGAAAGGGTCAGAATATCAACTGAGATAAACCTATTGTACTCTTTTTTTTTTTTTTTCATTTACTCTCTTAAGAAGAGAGGCTAGCTAAACAAATTACATAATTAAAAAGGTTGAGGGCACCTCTATTCTGCTAAGAATGCAAACTGGTCTTTAAGTGCTTTAGAAGTATCTATTTACTTACAAACAATGTAATTGCAATATGTGCAGTGCTGAGGCTGTTCAGACTAGTATTTTGATGAGCTAATTAGAGATCATCCTTATCTATTAATTAAAACTCCACCAGACAGTATCTGAGTAGTTATAATAATTGCAGCTATTATGTGTCCTTTGCTTGTGTGCATTCATGCTAGGTCACTCATGTCATGTCCCAGTCTTCGCAACCCAGTGGACAGTAGCCCACCAGGCTCCTCTGTCCATGGAATTATCCAGGCAAGAATACTGGAGTGGATTGCCATGCCCTCCTCCAGGAGATCTTTCTCATCCAGGGACTGAATTGGCATCTCTTCTGTCTCCTGCATTGGCAGACAGGGTCTTTACCATTAGTGCTACCAGGGGGAGTCAAACTAAGGCAAGTATTCACTAATTTAGTTTTCCTTCCAGTTCATTCAAATTAAAGGTGTTTGACTATGTTTATATTAAATGAAATTATTTTGTAAAAAAAAAAAAAAAAAAAAAAAGGAGGGGGCAGTACTTCCCTGGTGGCTCAGATGGTAAAAAAATCTGCCTGCCAGTGTAGGAGACCCACGTTGGATCCCTGGGTCTGGAACACTTTGCAGAAGGAAATGGCAACCTGGAGAGTTCCATGGACAGAGGAACCTGGAATGTTATAGTCCGTGGGTTCACAAAGAATAGGGCACAACTGAGCCACTAACACTTTCATTTTCATATTAAATAAATTACAAGAATTTTGATAGAATATAATTAGATCCAAATTTCAGGATTACAGTAAGAAGAGCATTAGACAGGCAATCCTTACTTTCCAGCAGAGTAAGAATAGCTCAACAAAATGGGCACTTGTCATAATTTAAGTCTATCTACACAAATCCACCTATAGTAGTATTTTGTTGAATTGAAGCATCATTTATGTAATGAGTGAATAAAGCATTTCAAATCAATAATAATATGCTAGGCTTCAAATCGATAAAATCATGTGATTTTATAACACATGAGAAATAAACAGGTGATTAACTTTTGGAATTTTATTATTAAATAATTATATTACATAAGCAAATATAATCTAAAGTATAATAATTGAATTGCCATACGAGATTTATGGAAAAAAGCTTTATGTGCTTCAGAGTTAGGAAAGATTATACCTCTCTGCCAGAAAATAGGAAGAGAAGCCAATTTTTATTCCCATGTACCCAGCTGCTTTAAAGAGTTTCCCATGTGCTTTTTTCTTAATATATGAACATTAATCCTTCAAATATATCAGTGTTGGAATGAAAAATAAATGTAAAATACAATCAAGTGGAAAGAATGACAATTAAAAGGAGAAACAGCAGTAGCTTGCTAACAGTAGAAGGCAGAAATAAGGAATAGGCATAAAGAATCAGGAAGAAACCCTGCTTTGCCCCTTGTCGGAAACCACAAAGTTTGTATACCTGGTTAGTGATATTTCCAACTGCCATTGGTGTGAATTTAGACATACATTCTTCTAATTACATTAGATTTCCTCTAAATTAGAATTTACTGCTTACTCTTAATTTCACTGCTTAAAAAAATTAAGGCTCTCTCCTAAGCTTAGTCCCAATCACTATTCTTGTTCTTTGAGTAGTTTATGTTTTTCCCAAATAATATTCATTAGGCAACTCAATTATAGGGAATGGTTCTGTTCCCTGGTTATTCTTAGTCAATACCTGAGTGAAAGTAGTGTATCCTTTTCTGGCTGCTGTTTAACACTAGTCATTTATCTGGTAGCAGACTAGCCCATTGATTACTGAAGGCTTGTAAAATTAATGACTGAGAAAGCCACTTAGCCTCGTAGTGTTCAGTGAAATCCCCAGAGTTCCTTGAACCTTGTTTGCAAATTATTGTCTTTATGTCACTTGCTTTTACATACATGCAGCAGTTTCTTGTTTAAACCTTGGAAATTTGTTTTATATAAAGGCTTTTCTTCATTTCTGTGATTGGCTAGTCCTTTGTGAAATCTTCAGAAAGATTTATATTGAGGAGTCAGTAAATAGCCTAAGAGGTATGAAGAAATTGTTTCATGAATCAAACCATATGTGTCAGTGGGAACATTCAAGCTGTTCCTTTCCATTATATTATAGAGTCAATGATTTATAATGTAATTCCCCCTTTTCTCTGGTAGCAGAACAGAGACTAAATTAATATTCTCTCACAAAGAGGTGTTTGCAACATTTGTTTAAAGATAACTCTACTATGGTGCTAACATCTTGAAGAGTCAAGTTTCCTTCCCCCTGATTCCTATATTTGGTTCATAACAAATCTGGTTTCAAATAGTAAGGATGCACTGGGTTCTGGAAAAGAGTGGAGTGAGAAAGAGAAAATGTTTTAACAATAGTATTTCCAGGCATTGTGTGGAACCAAGAAATATGCAAGTCTTAGCACACACAAAAAAAATTGCAATTAAGAAGACAAACTAATATACAGATTACAGTGCCTTGTGTAATTTTTAAAAAGAGAGAGATCCATACAAATGATATGGTACACTTTCCTTAGAAGTCTTGAGTAGGGCTTCAAAAATTGAGTAGTATTTGCATTGACATGGAGAAGTAAAGGATGCCATACTTGGCAAGGAGAAGGAAGGAAGTAACAACAGTGTAAGTGGACATGATCTATATATGAGATGACAACTGTACTATCATTACTAATATATTCTTTCAATATCTTCTAGATCAAAATTATTACTTTTGCTACTTGTATCTTTCATTTTTTTTTCTTTTTGTCTGCTGATATATCATTTTATGATAGAGGATGCTAAAACTTTACTGATGATTTATTGTCAATTTCTCCTTGTAACTCTGTCAGTCTGCTTTACATATTTTGAAGCTATGTCATTAGGTGCTTACAAATTTTTTCTTTTTTTAAGAGGTTGAATTACTCTTTATTTATAGTGCGTTTTTCCCCCTCAAACTCAGTGTGCTCTCATATGAATAACACTATTATTAATTTTATGGCATTATTATTATTTTTAATAATAGACAAAGATAAAATATATCTTGTGATCAATATTTGCATGGTATATCTTTTTCTATTTAGCTTCAAACTTTCTGGGTAGATTTATTGCAAGTGAGATCCTTGCAAACAGAAGGTAATTTTTATCTGTCTTTAATTCATATTCATCTATTATGATTACTGATCTATTTGGACTTAATTCTATGATCTGATTTGCTATTTCATGCTTGCTTCCTTTGTTCTCATTTCCTCATATCTGTTCGGTTAATAAAGTTGATATAATTTTTTCCTTGGTGTATTTGGGATCTCTAGACTGCATCCCTTCCCTTTCATGTTGCCTTCAATTTTTAATATCTGTAAATATATTTTTCTTGCAAAGTGTCTAAAGTTATTCAGTATTCCTGTATTAAAACACAGGAAAGTGAAAGTGAAGTCGCTCAGTCATGTTCGACTCTTTGAGACCCCATGGACAGTAGCCCACCAGGCTCCTCTGTCCATGGGTTTCTCCAGGCAAGAGTACTGAAGTTAGAGGAGAACATAGGCAAAACACTCTCCGACATAAATCACAACAGGATCCTCTATGATTCACCTTCCAGAATACTGGAAATAAAAGCAAAAATAAATGGGATCTAATTAAAATTAAAAGCTTCTGCACAACAAAGGAAACTATAAGCAAGGTGAAAAGATAGCCTTCTGAATGGGAGAAAACAATAGCAAATGAAGCAACTGACAAACAACTAATCTCAAAAATATACAAGCAACTCATGCAGCTCAATTCCAGAAAAATAAATGACCCAATCAAAAAATGGGCCAAAGAACTAAACAGATATTTCTCCAAAGAAGACATACGGATAGCTAACAAACACATGAAAAGATGTTCAACATCACTCATTATCAGGGAAATGCAAATCAAGACCACAATGAGGTACCATTTCACACCAGTCAGAATGGCTGCAATCCAAAAGTCTACAAGCAATAAATGCTGGAGAGGGTGTGGAGAAAAGGAAACCCTCTTACACTGTTGGTGGGAATGCAAACTAGTACAGCCACTATGGAGAACAGTGTGGAGATTCCTTAAAAAACTGCAAATAGAACTGCCTTATGACCCAGCAATCCCACTGCTGGGCATACACACAGAGGAAACCAGAATTGAAAGAGACACATGTACCCCAATGTTCATTGCAGCACTGTTTATAATAGGCAGGACATGGAAACAACCTAGATGTCCATCAGATTTTTATATAGAAAGTTAACTTTATCCTTTTTAACCAAAAACGCCTAGTTATTTCTATCTTTCACAGATAGTAGAATTTAACTTAAATTTTTGATCTCCCTTTATTTCTTGTATCCCATGATTTCAATCTGTATTTGCTTTTCTTTTTGCTTAAGTACATCTTTAATAGTGCTTTCAGTAGAGGATTCACAGGATACATGGTCTCACTTTATGTATAAAAATATACTTAATTTGGCCTTCTGATTATTAATCAGGTTTGGTTTATTAAGGTACAAATTTTAGTTTGACAGTGTATTCATTTAGCACTTTTATTATGTTGTCCCTCTTTTCTGGTATCCAGTGTTGCTGGTAAATCATCTAACAATTTAATGGCCACAGACCTAATTTTATACCCAGGCAACTGCAAGCTTATGGATAAGTATCTGTTGATTTAAAACAGGAATAATCTAGTCAGCCCTGTAAAGGGTGTTAGTAAAATGAGAGAAAAATATACTGGATCCTCTCCCTCATCAGATAGTGAAAGGCATATTCCCAGCAGTTCTTACTTTCACCCAGCAAAAATGAGAAGTACAGGATTAGAGATAATTTCATTTAAAGTACATTTTGCATTATTACCAATGAAAAGATTCCGTATTCTCCCTGTGGTCCTTAAGGATTATTTAAAGAATGTCCCTGTTAAACACAAAATTCTTGAAGATAAAATACACATCATATTATGAGCTTATAGAGGATTCTTATCAAACTAATAGAACACGTTGATATATTTAAAGTTAATATATAGTAATTCAGTACATAAGACATTATTTGAAACCAAACTTATCAAAACAGTAGATATGTTGACACCAAATAAAACTTTAGTATGTCCTTGAGAAGTATCTCTGCTGCAGTGTCAGTTGGGGAAAACCACAAATGCAACTATAATAACAATGATACTCTTAGAGTGCCACAGAATAATTTTCAGATTTCATTTCATAACTGAATCATAGTTTATTATTACTATAAGATAGTTATATTGCATAATTGTGCATAAAATCCTCCACTAGATAATTCAGGAAAGAATGAACAAATTAGAAGGAAATAATGAAGCTATCCCCAAATTCCAGACAGATACAAAGTTAATTTGATCTTCAAGGTCCTGCCATCTGTTCTTTTTATTTATCTGAATCATTACACATTTACATACCTTAAAATCAAGAAACCAAAAAGCAGAAGCATTTATAATGGATTACTTAATTCATGAGAAGAAAAGGACATAAAGCAAAATTTCTTTTGTAATGATTTACTGGAATCTGATGGAATATTTGAAGTATACAAAAATTCCAAATAGAAATTATCAGGCAAGGAATGGGAAACAAGAAAATGTCATAAGGCATGTAGCAAATCCTATAATACAGTAGCCAAATCATTAGGTTGCTTTGTTTTTTAAGTAACTTCTAGCTCTGCTACGTTTCTTTCCTATCTGGTAAGCCTGAGTGAAGCTGCTGAGACTATTTAGGCTGGTATAGTGGGTTGAATAGTGCTCCCTAGCCCCCGCTCTCCACCAAATCATATCCACTTGGAACTTCAGAGTGTGAATTTATTTTGAAATAAGGTCTTCGCAGATATAATAAATCAAAGTAGGATCTAGATGAGATAATACTGGGTTATGGTGTACTCTAAATCCAATAACTGGTTTTCTCATAAGAAGAGGAGAGAACACAGACATACAGAGAAGACGGTCATGTGAAGTCAGTGGCGGAGACTGGAGTGATGCAGCTGCAAGTCAAGAAATGCTAAGAACTGCCATATTAAGGGGCTTCCCTGGTGGCGCTAGTGCTAAAGAATTGGCCCACAATGCAGGGGCCACAGGATACTCAGGTTCAATCCCTGGGTTGGGAAGATCCCCTGGAGGCAGACATGGCAACCCACTCCAGTATTCTTGCCTGCAGAATCCCATGGACAGAGGAGTCTGGGGCTATGGTCCATAGGGTTATAAAGAGCTGGACGTGACTGAAGCAACAGCAGGAAGGCAAGAGCATAATGCAGCTGGTCAATTTTACCAAACGTGAATTTTGAAAGCTTAAACATTTTTAATCCTTCTACTTCCTTGGAACTCAAAATTCTTAATACCTGCCCTGAGAATTTGGCATTTAATGCAGTGATCTCACAAAAAATTGAAAACACTATTTTTTGTTACTAATTAATATCCATAATAGAAATTTTCACTGCCGCTCTGTTTGACCATCCCTCCATGCCTGACCAATTGAAATCTGAATCAAAGACAAATGAGATGAAATTCACAAAGTCTAGGTAAAGGATGAGGATGAGGATCCAAGTCAAAGTGCAGCTCAGGAATAGATTAAGTGTCAAAATGAATGCCAGGCATTTTCTTGGAGACATCCTTATTTATAATTTGAACTAACTAGGTCAAATACCATCCAGGACAAAGAAGCTAATGGCCAAGAGAAAACTGTACTGCTTTGACTTCTTGCCGTTTCATGGCATCTTCTGTTGTTTCTTAAATTGTCATACATTATTACTGAAATTCAGTGGCTAATGTGGATATTGGGCTTCCCAGGTGGCTCAGTGATAAATAATTTGTCTGCCAATGCAGGAGACACAGGAGACGCAGGTTTGATCCCTCAGTTGGGAACATCCCCTGGAGAAGGAAATGGCAACCCACTCCAGTATCCTTGCCTAGAGAATCCCATGGACAGAGGAGCCTGGCAGGCTACAGTCCATGTGGTCACAAAGAGTCAGACATGACTAAGCAACTGTGCACAATATGGATATCAGCTTGAGCATAACTTAATGAAAGGCCTTTTCTCTGATTCTTTTCATACTTTTCAGTATAATACCATATGTGATTATAAAAGCATTTGCTATTTGTTATTGAAATACTATTATTAGATATTTTGAGTTTGTGAAAGTGGGTTCAAATCCAAAAGAAAATAGTATACTTACAATTGGGGATATACAAGAATGAAACTTAAATGTCAGATATGGATCCTTAAGAAAGCAATGGACAACCCAAATGGATTAAAGACTTAACCTTTGAGACCTGAAACTATAAACTCCTAGAGGAAAATGTAGGCAAGTTCTTTAACATTGGTTTTGGCAGTTATGCTTTTGATTTGAGACCAAAAGCAATGGCAACAACAGCAAAATTAAGTGGAATTAATGAAAAAAAAAAAAAGCTTCTGCATAATAAAGAAAGCCATTAACAAAAAGGAAAGGCAATCTATGCAATGAGAGAACATATTTGCAAATCTTTTATCTGATAAAAGGCCAGTACCCCAAATAAAATATACAACTCAATACCAAAGAAACCAAACAATCTAGTTATAAACTGTACAGTGGAATTAAAGTGCCAGATATATTTAATCATTAAGCTGATGAAAATCACAACTGCAATGATATATCACCTCACACCTGTTAAAAAAACTATCATCAAAGAAACAAGAGACAAAAAGCATAGGTCAAGGTATGAAGAAAAGAGAACTCTTGTGCATTGTTGGAGGGAATGCAAACTGATACAGTCACTATTGGAAATAGTATGGAAGTTTCTCAAAAAGTTCCCCTATGATCCAGTAATCCCTCTTTGGGGTATATATCCAAAGGAATTAAAATCAGAATCTCTTAGAGACATACCTGTATCCCCATGTTTGTGGCAATATTATTTACAACAGCCAAACTATGGAAACAATCTAAGTATTTGTCAATAGATCATGGATAAAGAAAAAATGTGATATGCACACACACACATATCTACACATACACACACACTGAAATATTATTCAGCCATGAGAAGGAAAGAATTCTTGCTGCTTGCAACAATTTGGATGGACCTTGAAGGCATTATGAAATGAGCCAGAGAGAGAAAGATGAATACTACATGGTATCATCTACAAGTGAAATCTAAAAAAGGCAAACCCCAAAAAACAAAAGTAACCAGTGGTGAGGAGTGTGGAAAATAGGGAGAAATAGGTCAAAGGGTGCAAACTTTCAGCTATAAGATGAATAAGTTCTGAGTACCTAATGCATACAGGCTCCCCAGGTAGCTCAAACAGTAAAGAATGTGCCTGCAATGTGGGAAATCTGGGTTTGATTGCTGGATTGGGAAGATTCCCTGGAGAAGGACATGGCAACCCACTCCAGTATTCTTGCCTGGAGAATCCCATGGACAGAGGAGCCTGGCATGTCCATAGGGTCACAAAAAGTCAGACATGACTGAAATGACTTAGCATGCAGACTGGAAACAGCTAAGGATCCACATGTAGATGCATCCATTCAATCAAATATCGTGCACTGTCAAAAAGAATCCGTGGAGAAGGGAATGGCTACCCACTCCAGTATTCTTGCCTGGAGAATTCCATGGACAGAGGAACCTGGCAGGCTACAGTCCACGGGGTCGCAAAGAGTCGGACACAACTGAGCAACTAACACTTTCACTTTCATCTAATATGTAATATGGGACTGTAGTTGATAACACTGTATTATATAACAGAAATTTTCTAAGAGAGTAGAACTGAAATGTTCTTACCAAAAAAAAAAAAAAAGAAGAAAAAGATAACCATGTAAGATGTGTGAGGTGGTGAATGTGTTAATTAATTGGATGGAAGGAAGCCTTTCACAATGTATACATATATCAAATCATCAAAATGTACAGATTAAACATCTTATAATTTTGTCAAATATGCCTCAATAACCCTGAATAGAATTTTTAAAAAGGCAAAAGGTACAGGAACAAAAAATTGAATATTCTCAGAAGGAAGATAAATATAATTCTCTACAAAGTAATAGCAATATTTTGATGCTGTCATCAAATTTACAGTGAAGTTACCTAATTGAAACATTATGGAGATACATGAAGAATAAAAAAAAGTATTAATTTTTCAGAATAGACTGTAGTGTATTTTCTAACACGGGTAGTTACTAGAAAAATCAATAATTTTAATTTAGCCACTCTTGTCATAGTTTTTAAAATATAAGTGAACTTTGAGTTAAATGTAAATTTCATTTTTCCTATAAAAGATATCCCTACTGTTGGTTAAGTTTGTTTTATAATTTTTCAAAATGTTACTCTGGGTTTTTGAAGCTTTGCATTTGCAGTGATATTTTTGTAAATTTATTCTATTATCCTAGTAATATTTTAAAACTCTACCCACTAATTAAAATTGCCTTAGGACAAGAGAAAGCAGTTTTGGGAATTGTAGTTAGAATTTAAGATATAGGTAGGCCAGCTATGGTTCAGGAGCCAAATCTGGCCCATTGCCTGTTTTGTATGGACCACCAGCTAGGAACAGTTTTTGCTTTTTAAAGTATTGAAAAAAAAAAAGAAAAATAATATTCCCTGTCATGTCCACACTATATGTAATTCAGATTTCAGTGTCCATAAATAAAGTTTTATTGGAGTACAGCCATGCTCATCCTTTTATGTATTGTCTACAGCTACTTTTGTGTGGGGGGCACTTGCAGGAGAGAGTGTACAGCTCACAAAGCCTAAATTATTTAGCACCTGGTTCTTTATAGAAAAAAATTGCCTATCTCTGATCTGAAAAGATAAAACTGTTAAGCTTTATAAAATAGGTTGTGAATTTCAAATTACTTACTTTTATGTACAATTAGATGAGAACATTCTATGTTCCAGTTACATATATATCCCCAAAACAACTAAGCACATATTCAACTTATAATTCATAATTTCAATAACATTTTAAGAACAAATTTTTTTACAATATTTAATGTTTTTGTTTTAATACAAACTAGTACAAAAAAAACACACACACTAGTTATGACCTGCAATGTAGGTAACAACCTACTGATTAGGAAAATCTCACTGGGATGTATAAAATCTCTAACAGGTACAAAGTGATGCTACCTAAAACATATAGAATGAAATAAACCATTGTGGGAATCAGAATGATTTTTTAAATAAATATTAAGGCAAAAAATTCTTCAGAGTTACCAAGGACATCCTAAGCAATACCTTTGTTTTCTTTTTTCCTGCTTTGCTATTAGAGACTATCTAAACACTGTTTCTTCTAGATATTGAGAAAAGTACATAATTTCTGATAAGTATTCTACAAGCATTAGTATTCTCTTAATGAATACAAGTTGTAGATGTGTTAAGTGCATCTTAAATGCATTGAATATGAAATCTTCTGCATAAATGTGAAAAGGAGATGTTCTAAATAAAACACTGCTACTATTAAATCATTTGTGATTATACTATCAACCCACACAGTCAAACATATATACACTTTTCCTTTCTCTTTCCAGTTGCTTAAGCAAATGACCAAGCATAGAGAAATGCCCTTATTTCTTCTTTATCAGTCACTTACTTTCTTGGTTTGCATATAAAATCAAAGCAACCATAAAAATCCCTTTAAAAAACTGACATATTTGGGAATCAATTTTACAGAAAATAGAGGTATTTCCAAAAATAGGGATGTTTTGCTCTGTATTTCATATTATATGTGTAATCAGGTTATTTTCCTGTCCCAGGTATAGATTTGTAGGTGACCTTAGTCAAATTATTTATTCTTTTTTCATTTCTCATGTATTCCCTAAGCCCATATTTTTTTAGCATCCACAATAGAGTAGGTACTGTGTGGGGTATTATACAGAAGAAAAAAGAAAAGATGAGTCAGAAATAACTCTGATATCAAGGATCTCATAAACATATAAGAGTATTAATCATATGAACAAATAACTCTAAAGTAGAAAATGATGAGTACCTGTACCTGAGAGAGGTACAGATAAGACACTTTGGAAGATCAGAGGGAGAAGCGATTACTTCCAGCTGGGAAGATCCAAGAAGGATTTATTGATAAGGCTGCATTTGAGCTGTACCTTAAAGGATTGTTAAGAAGGGTAAATCAAATTCAATGGCAAGAGCATTCCACAAACTAACAGGGTGTATAAATGACAGGTGAGAATTTGTGAATAGATGGGTGAAGAGGAAAATGGTATTTGCTTGCCTATAGCTTAGCATGTTTAAAGGGCAGCAAGTTATAGCTAAGTCTAGAGATGCAGGGAGAAGGCAATGGCAACCCACTCCAGTACTCTTGCCTGGAAAATCCCATGGATGGAGGAGCCTGGTAGGCTGAATTCCATGGGGTCGCTAAGAGTCAGGCACGGCTGAGAGACTGCACTTTCACTTTTCAGTTTCATGCATTGGAGAAGGAAATGGCAACCCACTCCAGTGTTCTTGCCTGGAGAATCCCAGGGACGGGGAGCCTGGTGGAGTGCCGTCTGTGGGGTCGCACAGAGTCGGACACGACTGAAGCGACTTAGCAGCAGCAGCAGAGATGCAGACTGTGGTTAGAGCATGAGGATTGTGTAATCTAGAAGGAAGTGTTGGATTCAGACACGTCTAGGTTAGCATCCTGGCCCTAGATACTGACTATCTGGGTAAACTACAACAGTTTTAAGTCCTGATAGAAAGTCTAAAAACATGCTTACCTGACTTACATGTTCATTGTAAAGATGAAAAATGTATATGCATATTTTCTAACCCAATGTCTGGCACATTATAGATGCTGAATAAAGGTAGTTATTATTGTGTCCATACTATATCAAATAACAGGCTAAGAATTTTAGATATTGGGGAAGCATGTATTATATCAAATATGGGAAAATATCATAAGGTAGTCATTATCCAGAATGAGGAACTATTTTGAAAATAAGACAAGTCAGGGAGCTAACTAGTGCCTTTTTAATTGAGACTGCCTATTACAATCATCTGGTGACCTTCGTAAACAGTGGCATGACTGGGTCTCACCCCAGACCAATTAAATCAGAATCTTTATGCTTAAAGCCTAGACATGATATTTTCTAAAGTGTCCCAGGATTTCTAAAGCAAAGAGAGAGCCGAAAGCTAATATTGCTTTAAATGGAAGTCATTGCAACTAATATGAGAAATATAGAAATCCAGCAAAAAATTTTCATTATTATAATTTGAGTCATTTTTACTTTAATACATTAGTGGATGTCAGTTTTCAGATTGTCTTTCTCTGTTTCTCTGCCATATTCTTTCACTTGCACCTATCCAGTTCCTAACACAGGCATGAATGCACGCTTAGTCACTTCA
>SJYT01069535.1:80565-111350 GCA_006410635.1 Cephalophus harveyi
CCTCTGCCTTTTCTAAAACCAGCTGGAACATCTGGCAGTTCACAGTTCATGTATTGCTGAAGCCTGGCTTGGAGAATTTTTAGCATTACTCAGTCCTGTGGTCACTGCTGAGTTTTCCAAATTTGCTGGCTTATTGAGTGCAGCACTTTCACAGCATCATCTTTCAGTATTTGAAATAGCTCAACTGGAATTCTGTCACCTCCACTAGCTTTGTTCCTAGTGATGCTTTCTAGGGCCCACTTGACTTCACATTCCAGGATGTCTGGTTCTAGGTGAGTGATCACACCATTGTGATTATCTGAGTCGTGAAGATCTTTTTGGTACGGTTCTTCTGTGTATTCTTGCCAACTGTTCTTAATATAGCATTTGTTAAATTGATCAATACATATAATATATCTTAAATCTTTCAAAGTAAGAAGAAAAAAATACAAAGAACAACTTTTTATTAAATTTAGGATAAGAAAAGAGAGTCAGAGTTCCCATCTCTGAGTTGAGGCATGCAATTCACAGATATGAGGATTTTCTCTTCTAGTTAGCTTTAGATACTTGTAGAACATACAGGGTCTCCTGAGATTTGGGGAACACAAATACTTTAAGAACATATGTGCTCTTAAGGAGTTTTATTTCAAGTTCTAGGGAGAATCATCATCACGTGTTTCTATGTTACCATCAATAATAATCTATCCTTAATAGTTTCATTATATTGTATTTGCATATAGAGAGCAAGAAAAATGTCTGGTGATAACTAAAGAGGTATTTGATCACTACTGCTGCTAAGTCTCTTTAGTCGTGTCCGACTCTGTGCGANGAATCATCATCACGTGTTTCTATGTTACCATCAATAATAATCTATCCTTAATAGTTTCATTATATTGTATTTGCATATAGAGAGCAAGAAAAATGTCTGGTGATAACTAAAGAGGTATTTGATCACTACTGCTGCTAAGTCTCTTTAGTCGTGTCCGACTCTGTGCGACCCCATAGATGGCAGCCCACCAGGCTCCCCCATCCCTGGGATTCTCCAGGCAAGAACACTGGAGCGGGTTGCCATTTCCTTCTCCAATGCATGAAAGTGAAAAGTGAAAGTGAAGTCGCTCAGTCGTGTCCAACTCTTAGTGACCCCATGGACTGCAGCCTACCAGGCTCCTCCATCAATGGGATTTTCCAGGCAAGAGTACTGGAGTGGGGTGCCATTGCCTTCTCCCATTTGATCACTAGCTAAGGACTTATACACTGACATCATTTTATTTCAAAACTAAAATTGGTAAGACTTTGCATATTGCTGTAAGAGAGGTTTGAACTTCTAAAAATAAAAATATATAAGCTTGAAATAGGATTTTATAAGATTATAAATAAACATACATACTTATTTAAAGTATATATCAACATTCCTCCTGGAACTAAGTTAACTAAATAGTGACTACATTAACACTTTCAGGTCACTGTGGCCTGATAGAAGAAAAAGTAAGCAAGGTGCTCTGTTGTGATAAATAAAATACTCTGAAAAACTAAGGGTAAAAATTTCCCAGTATTAATTTAATGGTGTGGGGTGGTTCACAAATATGAGACAATGCCATACCCTTAATCCCTGAGTATAGTATTAATGAGCTAAAGTCAATTGTATCAAGCAAAGAGGTCAAAATTCTATACTCAAGGGATAAAAAATCCCAACTTGCTTTTTTGATAGTCTTCCCTGTTATTAACCCTGTTATTAATCTTGTTGATAGAATCAGTAGTCATGGTACTCAATTCAATTGGGAATTCTGTTCTCTATGAATGCAAGATACACAGTCATGAGTCACTAATGAGTAACTATACTTATAAAATAAGCAATATCAAAAAATAAAAGTACAAAAAGTTTCCATCAAATTTTGGAGATAAAAAGGACAAACCCACAAAATTAAGTGAATGGCTTGCCATTGAAGTGCATGTACTATTTTAGAGATTTAGCATTGAAAACTACAGAATGATAGTTGTCAGAAAGAATAAGTTATCCATAACTGGCATTTATTAGGGATTATGAAACAATGATAATATGAGAGATTAGTAAAATTAATTTTCTTTGATTACATAACTATCACACCATTTTATGATAAATTTCATATAAATGTTTCATAAAAATATTCAAATCAATTTTATATACAACTGTTGTATTATCTGTTCTGGCACTGTGCAAGGTGCAAATTCTGACACTTTATTTTCAACACAACCAGTCAAACAAGTTGTAGCAAAATGAAAATATTTTTTAAAAAAACCTTTCTGTCATATACCTTTAAAATTATATCCACTGACAAATAAATCCCTAATTAAGTTCTCAACTCCTAATTTTCATGACTATTTGAGGGAGCAATTTCTTTTTTGTTTTTGCTCTCATATACATTAATTCATTTAATCCATGATGTAGACATTATTAACCATATTTATGTATGAGAAAATAAGACTAATAGAGGTTCAATTTTTCCTAATTTCATGCAGACATTGTTGTAAATATCAGAACTCAGTGCTTTCTGATTCTGGAGCTAATGTTCTTAATCCCTACTATACATCATCTCTGGAGTTTATACCACAGAGCTTCACTTTTCCTATTTTTCTATCCATCTTTTCCCCCCATACTCACTTATACTCTAGTCAA
This sequence comes from Cephalophus harveyi, assembly GCA_006410635.1. Taxonomy (NCBI): domain Eukaryota; kingdom Metazoa; phylum Chordata; class Mammalia; order Artiodactyla; family Bovidae; genus Cephalophus; species Cephalophus harveyi. The sequence continues at coordinate 83,198 of SJYT01069535.1, forward strand.
AGAGTCTGACTTCCCATTTCCCAAATATAGGTTTTGCAATGTTTCTTCCCTGTCCCGTATTGTTTCCTCTTGCCATTCCCATCCAGCTCAGCAGGTGTTTATTCCTAAAGGAAAATTCAAAATTCTAACTTTGTCTTAATACCCCATTCTGGAAAATATAGTCTTTGTCTTGGATGTACCCTTACTGCCCTCTTCTAATAGTCTGTGCATATGTTAACTCTTTCCTTTCTCAATGGAAAGGAAAGCTTCTTAATGGAAAGATGAGTTAGTCTACATCCTCCAAGAAGATGATGTCAGGACAGAGTTAAACATGTAAGAATTTTGATCAGAGGAGGAAGGCCGACCCCATACTCACTTATACTCTAGTCAAAGAGTCTGACTTCCCATTTCCCAAATATAGGTTTTGCAATGTTTCTTCCCTGTCCCGTATTGTTTCCTCTTGCCATTCCCATCCAGCTCAGCAGGTGTTTATTCCTAAAGGAAAATTCAAAATTCTAACTTTGTCTTAATACCCCATTCTGGAAAATATAGTCTTTGTCTTGGATGTACCCTTACTGCCCTCTTCTAATAGTCTGTGCATATGTTAACTCTTTCCTTTCTCAATGGAAAGGAAAGCTTCTTAATGGAAAGATGAGTTAGTCTACATCCTCCAAGAAGATGATGTCAGGACAGAGTTAAACATGTAAGAATTTTGATCAGAGGAGGAAGGCCGGGAGAGCTGCCATATGCTGAGTCTAATGCAGAGGCAGGAAGGGCAGTTAGAGTGGAAGCTTTCTAGACTGTGCAGTTTAAAGAAGGTTTAACAAGGACATACATTGGGGAATCTTTAAGCCAGAGTCAGCCAATGAAGAGATCCATGTGTCCCAGAAACAGGTCTACTTTAAAATCCCCACTGGGTTCAGTCGTTGGCTAGGAGAAGCACCTGGAGAAAGTGGCCTCCATACAAACATGGCAATAGATGCAGATCAGGGCAGCTGGAAACTCTGGTGAACTAAGCACCCTGCTCAATCATGCTCCTCATAATCAAAGGACTATAAGTTGCATTCCTAAAACTGCCAAAAGGAACAATTTCCAACTGGGCCAATGCCTGTCACCTTGGGAAAGTTATTGAATCTCTATGAGATATTTTGTAAAAGTGGAATGTCATAGGAAAAAATATGATAAACTGTGTGAAAGTATCTACTGCAGGAACTAGTTTTAAAAATTAATTGTTTGTATCTTTAATATTCATTAGCATACCTGCACCCAAGGAATAACACATAGCAGGCACTTGATTGTTGCTGTTTAGTCACTAAGTTGTGTCCAATGCTTGTTGTGACCCCATGGACTGTTGCCTGCCAGGCTCCTCTGTGCACGGGAGTTCCCACATAAGGATACTGGAGTGGGTTGCCATTTCCTTCTCCAGAGGATCTTCCCAACCTAGGGACTGAACCTGTGTCTCCTGAAATGGTAGGTAGATTCTTTACCATTGAGTCACCTGAGAAGCCTAGGCACTTAATAGTCTTTCTTAAATTATTCTATGTATACAAGTACAAATAAACACATATGTATATGAACTTGCACCTACATGCACATATAATTAGAACTTTGTATTTCTTTGTTTAGAATTTAAAGAATCTTTCTACTAAGTTTCATGTTTCATCTTTGAACCACATTTTCCTGGTATATATCAATCTATATTATTTGCTTTGTTATCAATAGAGAATGAGCAAAAGTACTAGACTGACAAGGTCCTATCTCTTAAAAACAATTTTAAAATAACAATATTTTATACTTCTTTACCTTCTGTGTTCATTCATCCATTCATTCTTTCACATATATATTAATTTAACAAATGTGTAACACTCTGTGCCAGGTACTCTACTAGAGAAGCAGAAACTCTCCTATCTTTATTCAGCTCAAAGTCCAGTATGGACTTTCCATTAACCAAAAGATTACATAAATAATCTGNATCTCTTAAAAACAATTTTAAAATAACAATATTTTATACTTCTTTACCTTCTGTGTTCATTCATCCATTCATTCTTTCATATATATATTAATTTAAAAAATGTGTAACACTCTGTGCCAGGTACTCTACTAGAGAAGCAGAAACTACTCCTATCTTTATTCAGCTCAAAGTCCAGTATGGACTTTCCATTAACCAAAAGATTACATAAATAATCTGCAGTCACCTCAGTGCTGTGAAGGACAAGTGCAGTGTGCAATGAGAACACATCACAGGTAGTAGCATGGATTTGGAACAGTCACCAGTGGCCTTCTGGACATTGTGATACTGAGCCATAAGGAACAGGAGTTTATAAGGCAACGAGGATAGGAAAAAATGTCCCAAGCAGAGGAAACAAATTATGCAAAGTCCAGTGGAAGGAAGAAGGAAATGGAAGTTTCATATGAAGAAAAGTAGGAGAGGAGCAAGTCGAGAAACTGGAGAAATTAGGAGGGTTCATGTGTGAATGTAATGATTACACAACTGTCCCAAAGGATCGTACCTGAAGAACATACCTGGATTTTCATCACACTCAGTGAATAGCCATTGTCCATTTTGTCATGTTTTTTAATCAATGATTTTTTAAAAAGAAAGTAATAGCAGGAAACACAGTAAAGGAAAATGTCAGTTGGCCAGTTGCAAATCATCTAATGGTATTTATATGGCATTACAAATGTGATCAAGACTACAAAAATGCATTATTTTAAGGCTGTTGTTGATTCTCTCTATATATCCAATATCCAGTTTAATTATTAGACTATATGAAAGGTAGGTATTCAATAATATGACCACATAATTGAAAGTTTTACAACAATAAAATGAGACAATCTGTTAATCTCATCTCACAGAGTAGAAGAATAAAAATATCATTTGACCCATAAATATTGAGATATTCTCATGAGTGTCCTATTTCAGTGCCTGAGGCACAACCATGGGACTAATGTGATTACTGGGGAGAAAGCATAATAAAAAGAAGCAATCAACCACTGGCTTAGAGGTCATCATTGCTAAGATACTCTAGGGATCAAAAGAGTCCTTAAAGATAAGAGCACATTCAGAGCTTTATGTACAGTATAAACTCTTAGCTATTTTTCAATGCCATCTGGCTGTAGATTTGTGATACGTGGTTCCACAGCTGATGTATTAAATTCCCAAAGGCTACGTCAGGCAGGCCTGAATCTTGTGTGAGATAAATTAAGATCATGTCTCAGTCTCTTAAAGAAGTGATGTTGCTGCTGCTGCTAAGTCACTTCAGTCGTGTCCGACTCTGTGTGACCTCATAGACGGCAGCCCACCAGGCTCCCCCGTACCTGGGATTCTCCAGGCAAGAACACTGGAGCGGGTTGCCATTTCCTTCTCCAATGCATGAAAGTGAAAAGTGAAAGAGAAGTCGCTCAGTTGTGCCCAACTCTTGGCAACCCCATGGGCTGCAGCCTACCAGGCTCCTCCGTCCATGGGATTTTCCAGGCAAGAGTACTGGAGTGGGGTGCCATTGCCTTCTCCCGATGTCACTAAACAGAATAAGCAATAATATCCATCTTCTTAAAGAAGGCAAATATATGATTTTCCTAATTCCCTTACTGCTGTCTCTTCAGGAAAAGATCTGCAGCATGACAAGATGGTCCACAGAGTGGCTGCAATGCGTACTCTTAAGAAATCGACTCTGAAAATGTACTGAAGAAAAATAAACAAACAAAACCACAACAACTTCAAACTAGTAAAGTAGAAAACTAAGCNCACTGGCTTAGAGGTCATCATTGCTAAGATACTCTAGGGATCAAAAGAGTCCTTAAAGATAAGAGCACATTCAGAGCTTTATGTACAGTATAAACTCTTAGCTATTTTTCAATGCCATCTGGCTGTAGATTTGTGATACGTGGTTCCACAGCTGATGTATTAAATTCCCAAAGGCTATGTCAGGCAGGCCTGAATCTTGTGTGAGATAAATTAAGATCATGTCTCAGTCTCTTAAAGAAGTGATGTTGCTGCTGCTGCTAAGTCACTTCAGTCGTGTCCGACTCTGTGTGACCTCATAGACGGCAGCCCACCAGGCTCCCCCGTCCCTGGGATTCTCCAGGCAAGAACACTGGAGCGGGTTGCCATTTCCTTCTCCAATGCATGAAAGTGAAAAGTGAAAGAGAAGTCGCTCAGTTGTGCCCAACTCTTGGCAACCCCATGGGCTGCAGCCTACCAGGCTCCTCCGTCCATGGGATTTTCCAGGCAAGAGTACTGGAGTGGGGTGCCATTGCCTTCTCCCGATGTCACTAAACAGAATAAGCAATAATATCCATCTTCTTAAAGAAGGCAAATATATGATTTTCCTAATTCCCTTACTGCTGTCTCTTCAGGAAAAGATCTGCAGCATGACAAGATGGTCCACAGAGTGGCTGCAATGCGTACTCTTAAGAAATCGACTCTGAAAATGTACTGAAGAAAAATAAACAAACAAAACCACAACAACTTCAAACTAGTAAAGTAGAAAACTAAGCGTGATTTAGGTTAAAGAGAAACAAACAATGATAGTCCAGTCACTAAATTTTCTAAGAAAGTAAATAAAATTGAGATAAGGAACATTTGGAAAACACTTTGTGTTTAGTTTAGTTTTCAAAGGCTTAGGAAAACCAAATGTTTCCTAAGAGTCATTGTTGTTGCTGTTGCTTAGTCACTTCGATATGTCAGATTCTTTGAAACCCCATGGGCTGTAGCTGGCCAGGTTCCTCTGTCCATGGGATTTCCCAGGCAAGAATACTAGAGAGAGTTGCCATTTCCTTCTTCAGGGGATTTTCCTGGCCCAGGTATTAAACCTGCCTCTCCTGCTTGGCAAGTGGATTCTTTACTGAGCCACCAGGAAACCCTAAGAGTCATTAATCATTTCTTTTTTTTTTTTTTTTAATATTTTTAAATTTTTTTGCTTCTTACGCAGCATGTGGGATCTTAATTCCCTGACCAGAGACTGAACCTGGGCCCTCTGCAGTAGAAGCACAGACCACTGAACTACCAGGGAAGTTTCAAGAGTGACTAGTTATTTCTAAGAGTCACTATTTAATTTTAAAATATCCTCACCCGTATAATATATAATCCCTGTTTAAGCTACTTCTTCCAACAATGCATTACCATGACTTTGATCAAGAATATAATGTTGGATTTATTCTCACATACAATTATACACAGGCAGGGCAAATTTTAGAAAATATTAGTTTTCAGTCTACCTGCAGCCATGATTGAAATCTGGGATGTACAAGGAATTTTTTTTTTAAATAGAGCAATCCTACCTTCAGCCTTAGCAATGATTAACTTTAGCAGGGTCATAGTTGCTGTTAGGCGAGAAAAAATACAAACACTAGCAAGAAAATGAAGCAGGAAAGCAGAAAGAGAAAAGAGAGAAGAGAAATACCCAAGCACAGATAAGGAGGAAAAGGTAATCTACTAGCAGTTGTTCAATGGCAACTGAACTCTGGAGATCTGTTCATATTAGGTTCCCTGCATAAGCCTCTTCTTTCCTCAGGAACAGGTTCTTTTGTTTTGTTCTTTTTAAGGCTCGTGTGAAGTTCTGGGAAGCCCCAAAATACATAACCCAAAGAATATGATTGCTTTCTTCCTTTCCTCTGAAGATGCTCAGGACTGACTGCTCAACTAGGCTGACTGATTTTTTTTTGTTTTTTTTTTGCTTCTGCATCGCTGGATACCTACCACTTCCTTCTTTTGTCCCTACTTCTCAGCTGGCCAGCCTGTTATGGTAAGACACACTACCTTTGTTCCCATCTTGACCCCTGCCTAGACCTTATCAGCCTAGACCTTATCACATTAGGACTCTAGGCATTGTCTTCTGGCTTATTCTTAGCAGGTCCTAACCAGTAGATTGATCAAGATCCAAAGGCAATGTGGACTCCAGAATTTCTGAAGAGTTAGAGCAGGATGTAGTGGGAACACGGAAGGGGGAGCTACAGAGCCTCTCTTGAGACTGTTATTTTGCACAACAGCACTTTTCACCTGATTTTTTTTTTTCTTGTACAGAACTTGAAGTGGATGAAGACTCAGATTAGCTCCATCTCTGAACCTAGCCACAGCGACTCTTTCCCCAATCTCTGCTGCCTTTTATTACTCTCTTATGAAATATCACCTATCAGTACTTGCACTGGAGTTGGCAACAGTTAGAAGCTCATAGGGGCAATCTAGATAGGAGGAAGATAGAAATTTAATAAGATTCTCTCACCATTTATCTGTGAGAGGGCCACTTACATTGCTCCTAGAAAAGCAATGAGGAAATGTATTTAAGAAAATAAATACTGCTTTCCTGTTTCAAGCCCCATGATCATTCTCAATTACTGACTCTTTGAACTCAGTTTACCATCACTTCTTTTTATTCTGTATATTATACTCTTGCCTTGATCTGGAAAAAAAGAAAGTTCTAAACTTAGGTAGATTTTAGATCCTACCAAAAAGCCAGACATCCTGGAATGCAAAGTGAAGTGGGCCTTAGGAAGCATCACTACAAACAAAGCTAGTGGAGGCAATGGAATTCCAGTTGAGCTATTTCAAATACTAAAAGATGATGCTGTGAAAGTGCTGCACTAACTATGCCATCAAATCTGGAAAACTCAGCAGTGGCCACAGGACTGGAAAAGGTCAGTTTTCATTCCAATTCCAAAGAAAGGCAATGCCAAAGAATGCTCAAACTACCGCACAATTGCACTCACCTCACACACTAGCAAACTAATGCTCAAAATTCTCCAAGCCAAACTTCAACAGTATGTGAACCATGAACTTTCAGATATTCAAGCTGGATTTAGAAAAGGCAAAGGAACCAGAGATCAAATTACCAACATCCCCTGAATCATTGAAAAAGCAAGAGAGTTCCAGAAAAACATCTACTTTTGCTTTATTGACTATGCCAAAGCCTTTGACTGTGTGGATCACAACAAACTGGAAAATTCTTAAAAGACAGGAATACCAGACCATCTGACCTGCCTCCTGAGAAATCTGTATGCGGGTCAAGAAGCAACAGTTAGAACTGGACATGGAACAACCGACTGGTTCCAAATAGGAAAAGGAGTACGTCAAGGCTGTATATTGTCACCCTGCTTATTTAACTTATATGCAGAGTACATCATGCGAAATGCTGGGCTGGATGAAGCACAAGCTGGAATCAAGGTTCCCGGGAGAAATATCAACAACCTCAGATATGCAGATGATGCCACCCTTATGACAGAAAGTGAAGAAGAACTAAAGAGCCTCTTGAAGAAAGTGAAAGAGGAGAGCGAAAAAGTTCACTTAATACTCAACTTTCACAAAACTAAGATCATGGGATCCAGTCTCATCACTTCATGGCTAATAGATGGGCAACAATGCAAACAGTAACAGACTTTATTTTTCAGGTCTCCAAAATCACTGCAGATGGTGACTGCAGCCATGAATTAAAAGATGCTTGCTCCTTGGAAGAAAAGTTATGACCAACCTAGACAGCATATTAAAAAGCTGAGATGTTACTTTACCAACAAAAGGTCCATCTAGTCAACGCTATGGTTTTTCCAGTAGTCATGTATGGATGTGAGAGTTGGACTAGAAAGAAAGCTAAGTGCCGAAGAATTGCTGCTTTTGAACCGTGGTGTTGGAGAAGACTCTTCAGAGTCCCTTGAACTGCAGGCGATCAAACCAGTCAATCCTAAAGGAAATTAGTTCTAAATATTCATTGGAAGGACTGATGCTGAAGCTGAAACTCCAATACTTTGGCCACCTGATGCAAAGAACTGACTCATTTGAAAAGACCCTGATGCTGGGAAAGATTGAAGGCGGGAAGAGAAGTGGATGACAGAGGATGAGATGGCTGGATATCATCAGAGACTTGATGGACATGAGTTTGAGTAGGCTCTGGGAGTTGGTGATGGATAGGGAAGCCTGGCTTGCTACACTCCTGGGGTCGCAAAGAATCAGACATGACTGACTGATTGAACTGAACTGAAAAATCCAGGAAAATTGATTCTATTTTTGTATCCAAACCCAACCCAGAGATTAAGCAAGTTTGCTTATAATTCAGATCTGCAAGGATTTATAATAGTTAAACCTTAAACATTTTACACTTAAAATCCTAACTAGTTAAAGCTGCTAAGGTACCAGTGTTTTGAATAACTTCCCCACTTTAGAAATTATTAGCTTCTTATACTGGGTAGAGAAAATACAGATTAAGAAATCCCTGGCAGTTCTCACTGGGCACTAGGTTTTTAAAGATCAGGAAAGGAAAACAGCTTGGATAAACTAGATGGAGAAAGCACTGCCACTCACCACTCCCACTGTCCACTCCTCTCATGCTCCCCTTTCCGGGAACATGCATTTTGGATTTGATATCCAATCCAATCGGCCACATTGTGCTTTGTGTACTTGCTGAAGTCTTTTGTCCCTTAAAACTCATATAGATCTGTGAAATTTTAAAGAATACAATGGAGTTTCAAATCCTACTCACAGCACCCTCAACCCCCCAACTAGTGAAACAAGGTATCACACATGTAACAATGTATGAAACAGAATGGTGCACACAATTTCACAAGCTTCCAATAATTCAAAATTGGAGAAGGAAATGGCAACCCACTTCAGTGTTCTTGCCTGGAAAATCCCCGGGACAGGGGAGCCTGGTGGGCTGCCATCTATGGGGTTGCACAGAATTGGACACGACTGAAGCGACTTAGCAGCAGCAGCAGCAGCAATCATTCAAAACATTTGTAAATTCCATTTTTCCTGCACACTGCCAGTATTCACAACAAATTAAATTTTCATTCAGTTGCTCTGCTAGGAAGCATAATAAAACAAGACTGGGCATGAACCAAAGTGGCTTCTTTTTTATTTTTTCTTACTATTTCAGTGTTCTAAATGGAGCAGTTTTCTGTCAATTACCATTATGGCTTTACCTGATTCTAGGACCAACTGTGGTCACCACTGTTACTTCACAGTCTCCTCCCCAAAGTCACCATGTCTGTCATAACCCAGACAGCCCCGGAGTCTCTGCAGGGAACACCTCCAGTAGCCCAGTGAGTCACAGAGAGGAGGCTCTTTCTTATCTGAGCAGTGACCCCACCATGTGAGCTTTGGTGGGGCATCTGCCGCCAAAATTCTTCTGTATGGTGTCCTCTCTATAAATCTACTCCTCCTGCTGTCTCCTTTTGCAAAGAAACTCTAGGAAAATAAGTATCAGAAACAATGTTGCTTTTTAGACTCAAAGTGACATATTTTCTTATACAGCATAAACATTAGTGATAGAATTAATGACTTTTGAGCAATAACTATCTATAAGGCACTGTACTAAGTGTCTAGGAGACCTTATATCATTCCATCATCTTGACAATTCTGTGATATAGGTAGATATAAGAAGCATTTCACAAAACCTTAAAATGCCTCAGGGAAGCCCAAATCTCCAAAGTACACAGCCATATGGTGTGAGGTCTATAACCTGAACCCAAAGCTGTCTGGCTCCAAAGCCTTGAACTCTTAACTATGTCACTTCTAAATCATGCTAACAATATACTGATTTAAAGCAGAATCTAGTACCAAACACTTACTATTATGAATCATGAACCTCAGTGGGTCATTAATGAAGAAACTTTAAAATTCTCTTTATGTAAAGCCAAACAAATACATTATCATTAGTAATCACAATACTCATCTTAAGACTTCTAAACCATGGACTTCACACTGCCAGTATGCACTGGAAATAAGAATATAAATCCCATCACAATGTTAATACAATGCTACATGAAACCAGAGCTTATGGATCATATAAAGCAAATTAGAGCTCCCTAATCATCCCTATTAAATGGAATATGGAATGATTAGCTCCCTAACCATTCCATTTTCTCAACAGATCTTACTGTACATTATTATGGTTCTAACATTTCCTGAGATTTTTGGGATATGCAGGAATAGGTATGGCTCCTGTCTTACTAATGACCTAATAGAAGAGATAAGTCAAATGTCCAGGAAGAGTGAAGTATTGATACCAACGCAATGATGCACATGCCAGCTGAGTCAAAGATGCAATAGGTCAGTAGAGAGACAGACAATGCCCTCGGTTTCCTGGACATGGAATTTTAGGAGTAGAGGATAGAGGTGGAAGGCAAAAGGAAAATAATCTTGCAGAGGTAGACCTGGGCAAGGTATATACAGGAGGCCATGAGAATGGCTGGAATTGAGAATTCAAGTGTTTATGTTGGAGATTCACAGTGAGAAGTTTGAAAATAAAGCCTGGAAAAAGTGAAAGTCACCCAGTTGTGTCCAACTCTTTGTGACCCCATGTACTATACAGTCCATGGAATTCTCCAGGCTGGAATACTGGAGTGGGTAGGCTTTCCCTTCTCCAGAGCATCTTCCCAACCCAGGGACTGAACCCAGGCCTCCCATGTTGTAGGCGGATTCTTACCAGCTGAGCCACAAGGGAAGCCCAAGAATACTCGAGTGGGTAACCTATCCCTTCTCCAAAAGAACTTCCCAACCCAAGAATCGAACCAGGGTCTCCTGCATTGCAGGCAGATTCTTTACCAACTGAACTATCAGGGAAGCCCAGAGCCTGGGGGCAAATAGCAAAGTCTTACATGACACATGCTGAGAAATTTAGACGAGGTTTATAATTCATGGTGAGAGGGAGGTTGTAGATGTTCCAGCAGAGAACTGATATGATGAAAACAGTTTTATAAGATTAGTCTGGCAGCAATGTTTAGAATGTGCTAAAGATCCCAGAGAACAAAGCCAGGAAGACCCATTTGGAGACAACTGCAAGCAACTAAATATGAGGTGAAGTCCGAAGAAGGAAAATGAAGAGAATGCAGTGACAGGATGGCAGTGGTAATTCTCTGTTTACCGGTCCTCTTCCATCTTCCTCCTCCTGGATACACATTCCCCATTTCATTGTGGACTATCTGCTATAAGCAGAAAGAAATGCAAACTTCGCATGTTTTTTTTTTTGTTTGTTTCAGGGAACCAGAAGCTACATGTTGAGATGATAGAGCACCAGATGGTAACAGAGTGAATCCCCAAGTCACTGCTTAAAGGGAGCTGCCTTGGAGAACCATAGAATATGGTTCCAATATTCTTGGAGACAGCACATTTTGCAAGACTAAAACTAGACTTATTTGTGTTAAGCTCTTGGTGTTCTAGGGTTTGTTACTCAAACACATCCTAATCTCTTCCTACTAATACAAAGATGATAGTGTCAGAATTGATAGTTGAACCCAGAGATGGTGAGGACTCTGGCCTTGGGAGCAAACCTAGAAATAGGTAGAAGCTGGAATTTGCCAGTGACTTATATTACTTTGCTAAAAACTATATTTAAGGGATACTTGTAGTTCCAGGGATAAATTAGGAGTTTGGGATTAGCAGTTTCGCTGTGCTGTGCCAGCTAGGCTTCTCTGCCCATGGGATTCTTCAGGCAAGAATAATGGAGTGGGTTGTCATGCCCTCTTCCAGGGGATCTTCCCAACCAAGGGATCGAATTCAGGTCTCGCACATTGCAGGCAGATTTTTACCATCTGAGCCACCAGGCAAGCTCAAGAATACTGTAGTGTGTAGCCTATTCCTTCTCCAGGGGAAATTTCTGACCCAGAAATCGAACCAGGGTCTCCTGCATTGCAGGTGGATCCATTACCAGAGAAACTACCTGGGAAGCTCTTAACAGTTACAAACTACTATGTAAACAATAGATAAACATCAAAGTCCTACTGTATAGCACAGCAAAATATATCCAATATTCTATAATAAATCATAATGGAAAAGAAATGAAAAAGAATATATATATATATACACACACACACACACACACACACACACACACACACACACACACATACACATAGGCTTTCCAGGTGGTGCTAGTGGTAAAGAACCCACCTGCCAATGAAGGAGACACAAGAGACATGAGTTGGATCTCCAGGTCAGGAAGATCACCTGTATTCTTGCCTGGACAGAGGAGCCCAGACAGAGTCCCATGGAGAGAGGAGCCTGGCTGGCTACAGTCCATAGGGTCACAAAGAGTTGGACATGACCGGAATGATTTAGCATGCATGCACATACATAAATATATATAACTGAATCACTTTGATGTACACCAGAAATTAATACATTATAAATCAACTATACTTCAATAAAATTTTTCTTAAAAAAATGAATTGTTGTTCAGTGAAAGTGATGACAACTTTTTTCCTCCATCGTTATTTTATTAGATTAACTATGTCTTTTTAAAAAATCATAATATTATATTAAATAATTGACAAAACATAGAATTCCTTTTAATAATAGCAATATTAGCATAATAGCAATTTTCCTAAAAAGGTAAACTGGAAGCGCTAAAGAATCATATTTAGCCCCAAAATCATAGATTTACCACTCTTAGAAAATTTCTTTTGTTTTCAGACTATATAATAGTAGAATGGCAGGGTTTTCCAGGTAGCTCAGCTTGTAGAATAGAAATGGAAGGCTGCAAGACACTCTTCAGCATATGTCAGAATGCAGGGTGTGGGGGGGGGGCGGGGGGTGGATGTTGCTGAATTAAGAAAGTAGAGTTTTATCCAGCCATTCAGTTCACAACTGTATGTCTCCCAGGTCACACATTCTCACACAGCATTCTGGTTGACCTACTGGCAGGTTTTTTTAAACATTATAATTACCCAATTTCTATACCCATGGATATTTTTACTCTTAGGCTTTCTAAAAAGAAGCGTATAGGATGAAAACAACCCAAAAAGATGTTTACACTAACTCAGTTTCAACATTACTCAAGATCATGCGCTGGTGTCCACACATTATCCAAGTAATCTGAGTTGCATGGTATTCCAGTGTAGGAATGCAGAGCGAATGGCATACTAAGTCTATATATGGTTGACTTTTGAACAATGTAGGCAGTTAGGGGCACTGACTCAGTATCAAAAATTCCCATGTGGTTTATAGTCAGCCCTTCCAATGCACAGTTCCTCCATATCTGAAGTTCTGCATCCACTAAGGTTTCTGTTGTAAGGCAGTGTTTATTGTTGAAAAACATCTGCATATGAGTGGACCCATGCAGTTCAAACCGGCGATGTTCAAGAGTCAACAGTACACATTTTTTTCCTGACAGAAGGCACCTGCAAGGCCTCTAGTAGGATTAAAAGAACAATCTGCAATAATACAATAGAATAAAGCTAAATAACCCACGTGGAAACTAACTCTGAACTTTAACCAATAGAACTAATTATGATAAAAATAACCAGACAAAATATGATTTAAAACTTCCATCTGAAAACTGTATCTTGGACTAGATCTTTAATTTAGAGCAAGACCTGATCTGAAATAGTTCTGAAAGCCCTGACAAATGACCTTCTCAGAATTGCTGTTGAGTGCCAGATGCCCATGCTGATTCTATGCTACACTGGCATTTTCCAAGAGGACACCTACAGATTCTCTACAGAGGACACGGATATGAAAATGCCCTATACATATCAAAATATTTAGCAGCAACATGCCACTTTGGACGACATTTCAAATTGGCTTCTTAGGGGTCTTTTGTGGGGAATATTCAAGGGGTGGGGACATCATTACAGTAATCCTGATCAGCCAAACCCAAAATGGACCTCATGTGGTCGTGAAAACTATTCGTTTTAATTCAAAATTAATTAAGTTTGAGTTAGAGCAGAAAGGGAGTGGTCCCAAAGCTTTAATTGCAGACATTCAATACAACACAGAGACCAGCATCCCAGTACTTTGGCCTTGAATTTCTGCCATCAAAACCATTAGTCAATTCAGAGACAGAGCTTGAACACTTGACTGCCTACTCTCAGTCCCATCTGTTATGTGCACCATTGCCAATACACAGGCCGGTGTGCCAACGGCTCTGTGCATCAGTATCAGTGGTTCTTACAGAGCATGCAGGATTCCTACGTGCTTCCCCGAGCAACATGGTATCATCTCTCCTGCTAGAAGAATCTGTCTAAACACAACACCGTGAATTTACATTTGCTTTTTCCGTTCTTATTATTTTAAACTATAGGACTGTAGTACAAGGGGCTTAGGGTTCAGGTGAAGCAAAAATAATAAAACTAGGAAATACAGAACAAATGGCTTAAATATATAATTGAGAAAAAAACAATTTATCAAAGGGAAAATAACAAGAAAAGAAAGATTGAAAGTATGGAAGGATAAGACTTAACTAAGTTTTTTTTAGACTATTTTACCTTTGCTCTAATTGATTTAGCTCCTTTGGTCTAATGATTGTTATAAGAGATAGAATTATCAATCTAAACTAGTAGTTCTTAGCAGAATAAAACTCCCTGGGGAGCTTTTAAAAACTCCAGATGTGTAGGTACCACCTGATCCTCAGATCAATTAAATTAGAATCACCGGGATGGAACTAGACATCAGGATTTTTTTTAAGTGCTCCTGGGGATTCCAACGTACAGCTGTGTTTGAGAACCACTGACTTAAATGAAAGAACAAGGCACCAGTTTTTGAGGCACTGTTATCATATTTACCACAGAGACAAAGCTTGAACACTTGACTGCCTCATCCATGGTGCTACAGAAAAAGAAATAAGCATCTCTAAATTTATATAGATGTAGAAAGACAACTTAAAAGGTCGAAAAGTTTGCCTGAGCTCACATCGCTCACAGGCAGTATAGCAGAGGCTCAGAGACAGGACCCTATAACTGGTGGGCATTTTCACTATGATACACTGAAGTCTCTGGGCAGGATCACTGAGGGACTGGCAGAGAGGGGCATGGAGGTGAAACTTTGGACTGAGGAGAGCTCTGATGATAAACATGGCTACACATTATTTAGAAATCTGACTTATTCCAAGGTCACCAAAACTTCCCAAATAATACTCAGTGTTATTGTTATTACAGCTTCTGATGATTGTGAACCTGTTACAAGTAAAACTCTAAGTTATTTTACATGCATGACTTCAACTCTGCATTACCCTGTGTAGGGTGGATATCAACACACTCATCTAACAGTTGATGAAAGTGAGGTTTATAAAGGTTAAATAATTTTCCCAAGGTCATATAATTTGTCAATAGCAGAGACAGAGCATGAACTGGCTGTATGCTCTTCTAATTTTTATATTATGTTGCCCAAAGAAGTTAAATATTTTAACATACCTACTCTCAAGTATTAATTTACTTGAGAGTTTCACCATCAACTAAAGTCATACAATACAAGACAGGTGAACTGAAGGCAAAGATGCTTGGAGGTTGTGATAGTTGTAAAATATGTCTACCAATTCTTTGATATCCCTCACTTTAAGAGATGAAGTTTAATTTCCCTTCCCTTGAATGTGAGTTGGACTTCGTGACTTGCTTCTGATGAATAGAATATAGAAGAACTAACAGTGTTTGACTTCCAAGACTCAGTAATAAAAGGCATCATTCATCCTGGGAAAACCCAGAGGCCCTATCAAAAGGCATCCTGTCAATAGTCATGTGAGTGAACCATCTTGGAAGTAGAGTTTCCTGCCTCAGTCAAGCCTCCACTTCACTACAGCCCCTCTCAACAACTTGACTGCAACCTCCTGAGAGATCCTGAGCCAGAAATACTCTGCTAAACCACTCCCAAATTTCTGACCCATCGAACCTATGAAATAATGTGTTTTATTTTAAGCACTAAGTTTCAGAGTTATCTGTACATAGCAAAAGATTAAAAAGAAGAAGAAGAAAAACTGAAGGAGACAAATAATAAATGTCCAGATTATGGGGTTCAAAGATGCACAAGAGTGAACAATTCTGAGCACCTGGCAATACCAAGGGGGCCTGGGGTAACTGCAGGAGGACACAGGAAGGGGTTGGAGTCAAGAAAGGATAAGGAAGCTCATAAACTACTTATAATAACTCCTTTTGAAGGAAAGAAATACTGTTTTAAGGGTGAATTCATTTTCCCAGGTTATTACAGAGTTTGACAGCACTCCATATGATCTACTAAAAGACACCCGAGCACCTGAAGCAATAATGTGCCATCCAAAGTCAAGTAATTGCTCACTGGCAAGATATAACTATTGTATCATAAAAGATCAAAATATGTCCCTCAATGTGTGAAAATAGAAGGCAGGAAAGTCAAAATCATTTGCAGCAAAGTTTGTGTTTATGAAATAGGTGTGGATTTAGAAATAGTCTTTTTTGGATTACTGTATTTAACAGTTGAAACAGTAGGACTTCTAAAGTCTTTTTGCTATTTTGCATAATTCAGTAAGACAAGTCATGAGACTATGTTATTAATATGGACAGCATTTACCTGAGAGAAGAATTACATGTATCAGCCCTTTACCTATTTGCCTTAAGGCAAAATGTTATTTATATCTTAATAAATAACTGTGCCTACTACAAAGAGGTACAGATGTTTGAGGTTTGGCTTTTCAGTTTTCTTTGCTCAGGTTTTCAGCTAGGGAATGTCCAGATTCTAGACTCGAGCCCCCTCTGAATTCCATATACTGTGTTCCAATGAGTCTGTTAGGGAAACACCAGAGAGATAACAGTATATACTGATTTTGTTCTTGCCAGTAAGTCACCTCCCCAGGTAACTGTCCTTATAATAAAAATGCCAGCTGGGTGGCAAGTTTCTATGCCAAGAAAAGGTTGTATTTTAGCCCTCTTGTGCATTCAGTACAAATTTTAAAAACACAAGGAAGAGAGGAAAATCAAATCAACTCCCGCTGGATAAAAATAATAGAAAAAAGGAAAAAATAATTTGGAGACATTCTTTGTAATGCACCTCTGAAACTATAGTTGATGCTAAAAAGGGCAGATACCTTGTGCTTCCCTAAGAAAATGAATTGATCGCCCCAGTGACTGATATTCCAATCTCTGTTTGCCCAATTGGATAATAAGACTTTCTTCACTTGATTATCATTTATAATATATCCTCTTCCAAAAATGTATAGAAATGTCTGTAGCAGAACTTCCCAAAGGTTTAAAACAAAGAGAAGGTTCCCTTTTTTATGTTTCTTACTGTCCCCACCCGCTTAGAGCTGCTAAATATTTTTGCCATGAAAGAAAGAGGAGAAAGAAGAGAAACAGAAATGGGTTAAAAAATAGGATTGCAGAGGAGAAGGGAATATAAATTACCTTTTTCTTTTTTTAAAATAGTTTTGGAGAATGTTCTGGAACAGTTTTTTCAACTTCCTGCAGCTGGGGTCCTTGACTTCCAGGTATAAGCTCAATAATTTAACTATGATTAAACCTTTGTGTGGCCTCAGAAAGGATGGGCTGATGAAGCTCTGGTTCAAAGATCTGTGACTGAATGTCAAATAAATCTAATGGCTATTTGGTTTCATAGCCAGGTATCTTCACCCCATTTCCAAACCCAGTCTCCACCATGATCACTCATGATACTTGAATTCTGTGTTTTAGAATCTCAGAAGCAAGGTATTCCCTCACTTTGCCTACATCCCCACTTCCAGTGACTATAGATTTCTATTTCTCAGCATTGCCTACTCATGGATTCTCCACCAACACATTGAACCCTACACTCAGAACCAGCCCATTCATTTTTCTTCTGCTAATATCCTCACCTAATCAATAACCCTAACAAGTACAAATTTTCAGTAGCTAGATTTCCCCAGAAAGGCTAAGATTGTCTTAACACTTCATCCCTTCCCAGGTGGCTCTAGTGATAAAGAACCCACCTTCCAATGCAGAGAGACATAAGAGACGCAGGTTCCATCCCTGGGTCAGGAAGATGCCTTGGAGGATGGCATGGCAACCCACTCCAGTATTCTTGCCTGGAAAATCCCCATGGACAGAGGAACCTGGTGGACTACAGTCCATCGGGTTGCAGCGTTGGACAAGACTGAAGTGACTGAGCATGCACACACGTATTAACACCTCATCCATTTCCACACCTGCATCCCATTTCCTTAATTTCAGGTATTATCCCATTTTAGACTGCCCATTCCATTTTTATTATGTCAGGCCATATCTTGAGATACATTTTCTTTATCCAACATAAAGCAATGGAATGAAATGGAAAGCTTCCTTTTTTCAGGTTATAAATAGGGAAAAGTTTTTCTTTTTCACTCCATCAAACTTCAAATCCTGAGTCAAATTTGTTTGTTTTTTAAAAAAAAATTATACTGTTTTAAAAGACAGACTTTGATTGATTAATTGATTCACTAGTCTCAAACTAATGTTCAGTTACAAATAGCAATGATGTTTCTGAGGGCTGTACTGCATCTTCAAATACCAGGTGGGTCATTTTCTTTATCCAACATAAAGCAATGGAATGAAATGGAAAGCTTCCTTTTTTCAGGTTATAAATAGGGAAAAGTTTTTGTTCTTCACTCCATCAAACTTCAAATCCTGAGTCAAATTTGTTTGTTTTTTAAAAAAATTATACTGTTTTAAAAGACAGACTTTGATTGATTAATTGATTCACTAGTCTCAAACTAATGTTCAGTTGCAAATAGCAATGATGTTTCTGAGGGCTGTACTGCATCTTCAAATACCAGGTGGGGGATATCTGTGCAGTTTCACCAGACAAGGAAAGTTGTCACATCACTGGCTCTATTCTATATTCTCTGCTGGTTTGCTAGTTAACAGTTATATAATACATATTTGCTCACTGTACATGCAAACAGATGAAGATTGACATATAAGAGCTTAATATCAAATGAGAAATAAATCTTTAGGATTCAGAAAAGTATAATTTAAAAAACAACTTCTGTCCGAAAAATGACTGGTGATCTCACCTTCTCTCAGTAGTAATACCCTCTTTCTTGCATGATTCTGTTTCAAAATCAGTAGCTCACTAACTCTTTGTGCTAAAACAAAAAGTCTGGTATTAAAGACTAAAAACATTGCAAATTCAGTTTCACAATTATTTTTGTTAAACCCTCAAGTAATTCTTTTTCTTACCCCCCAATTCAATAATCAAAGTCAGTTCCAGACAAAACATGTAATGCACTCACCCAAAGCATGTCCCCTTCCAATATATCAGAGACCAATGTCCCTGGGTTCCGAGGACTAACAGCTCAAAAATGTAGGATGAGAAGATTTATTACTATCATACATGTCAGACTCAATCTCTTGTGTACAACTTCTATTATCTTCAAATTTTCATAGCTTCAGTTCACTGAATCCCTACTTATGGGTTCAGTTGGACCTACTTTCAGAACTAACCCAAGTTCTATGATGTACAATGGGTCAGAGGAAGAAATCTAGGAGCAAGCCCCAAGAAATGCAAAGACTATGAAGTAGAAAGTACTTAACAGATCTGAGAACAAAATGGAGGACATTGTGATGGGAGGGTGGTGGCCAAGGAAATATGAGATATATTGTAGTTATATCTGATGGCCTGTTATATCTGATGGCCTGTCCTCTGGAACCTGTGAACCCACAACAAACGGGATTTTGTGGATGTCATTAAGGGTACAGATTTTAGACAGAAAATTATCGTGGATTATATAAGTGAATTCAATTTGATCACTCATGTCCTTAAAAGTAGACTGCCTATTAGGCTGCAGTTAAAGAGAAATGACACTACAGATGGAAGCTCAGTGAGATAGCAGCCTGCCAAGAGTAAGATGTCCTCTTATGGTTCTGAGATATAAGGGGACAAGAGAGAGACCTTGAGAGGCTAAGGGTGGTCCCACGTTGGGAACCATCAAGGAAATAGAAACTAGTCTTCAACTGTGTGAAACTGAACTGTGCCAAAACCTTGAAGAACAAGAAAGGTCATTTCCTTGAAATTTATGTTAATCTAATGTTAATTTAGTCTATTAACATTATTGTGATGCTCACATAAGTGTTTGTAATATATAAGGCTCAAATGAGATATGTGAGAAAGAGGGGAAAAGAAGTTGAACAGGAGAGAGGGAGACAGTAGTGAGAGGATTTTTAAAACCACAGAATGCTACACAAATATATTTGTGTCATTTAACTTATATTCAGAGTACATCATCTGAAATGCAAGTCCGGATGAATCACAAGCTGGAATTAAGATTGCCAGGCAAAATATCAATAACCTCAGATATGCAGATGATACCACTCTAATGGCAAAGAGTGAAAAGAATTTAAGAGCCTCTTGATGAGGCTGAAGAGGAGAGTGAAAAAACTGGCTTAAAATAACCTGAAGAAAACTAAGATCATGGTATCTGGTCCCATCACTTCAAGGCAAATAGAAGGGGAAGACATGGAAGCAATGACAGATTTTCTTTCTCGGGATCCAAAATCACCGTGGATGGTAACTGCAGCCATGAAATTCAAAGACTTGCTCTTTGGAAGGAAAGTTATAACAAACCTAAACAGCATATTAAAAAGTAGAGACATCAACTTGCCAAAAAAAGGCCTATATAGTCAGAACTATGGTTTCTGCAATAGTCATTTCAGGTGTGTGAGTTGGACCATAAAGAAGGCTGAGTGCCAAAGAATTGATGCTTTTGAATCATGGTGCTAGAGAAGACTGTTAGAGTCCCTTGGACAGCAAGGGGATCAAACCAGTCAATCTCAAAGGAAATCAACACTGAATATTCATCAGAAGGACTGAAACTAAGCTGAAGCTCCAATACTTTGGCCACCTGATGTGAAGAGCCATCTCATTGGAAAAGACCCTGATGCTGGGAGTGATTGAAGGCAAAAGGAGGAGGGGCAACAGAGAATGAGATGGTTGGATGGCATCACTGACTCAATGGACAAGAGTTTGAGCAAACTCTGGGAGACAGTGAAGGACAGGGAAGCCTAGAATGCTGAAGTCCATGGGGTCACAAAGAGTTGGACACAAATTAGTAAACAACAGCAGAAACAAGGTCACTACTAAATTATACAAAGAAGTTTCCATTTCATTACAGCCCCTGGACTAGATATTTTGGGTTCATATTTTCTGAGATTCCACAAATTGCCATATCACAGTACAGAAAGTTCAGACAAGTGAAAAAGCACTAGACTGGATATCCAGAGGCCTGTGGTTTAGTCTCAGATCTGCTGTTGCCAAACATGTAACTTTGCACATGTCCCTACACCTCTCTGATTTATATTGATTTATGGCTTTGTACATTGTATAAAAATATCAAGAGCAACATGTTAAAAATAACAAAATTATAAGACATTTATATTTATAACAGAAATAATTGCAGCTCCTTTCCATCTTTTATTTAAAAGATTAGAACCCTTATTTAAGGAAAGGAGAGGAAAGGCCTTAAGTACAATGGCAACTAAAATGGCAACTCAACAAGGTGAAATTGCTTCCGAAGCACTGATCTTTTAATTAGAGAGAATGTCAAAACGCAAGCTGTTCTCTTAGCTTCGTTATTGTGAATCTGTTCCTGCTTCCCAATAAACTGAAGAAATAAACAGTGATTTTTAAAATTAATTATGTAGTGCAATTTTCCTCCAGGAAAACCAATATTGCTTAATTTTCATTAACTATATTGTAAATTGCATTACTCTTTTGGAAAACATTCAAGAGTGCTTTTATTTATAAACCAATAGATGAGAAGAGTAATACATTTAGATTGTGTCTGGCCACTTCCAAGGGGGGGTTTCTTGGTTGAAAAAACTAAATAGAAATCAACAATGGTATTGTTCCTTCTAAACTTTTTAAAATGAAAAACTACTCAATATATCCTTAAATCCAGAAATAGTGGCAGCCAGGGTAAAACTGCAGAATTCAGGATGCTAATTAGCTAACCATGACTGTATATATAATGAAGATATTAAGCTTTCTCTAAGAACATTGTAACTTGAAATTCAAATAACGAACGTTACAGGATAATTGGGAAATATGATTAACTGATTTAAACGCTACTGAAAACGCAGCACAATTCCCTTTCAAAAGGAAGAACAAACATATTCTACAGACAAATGCCAAAATCAGAATTAGCATGTAGTCAGGAAAGGAGGTGACGAAGAGTACATGGGTAACCATCTTGAATAAATCACTTTAAAGGGAGTCACAGTGTGAATGAGGATAATTATATGGCTCTCAACTTGGCTCATGTTTTTTTCTCTTTCAATTGCAAATCCCCTCACTGTCAAGTTTAGTTGTCTCTTTGAGATGTTACTATACATGGTAACAGATGAATCGGCTTTTCTGTGAGTTTTATAATGATCTTAGCTCACACAGTAAAGACATTAAGCTTAGGTGAGGAAAGGCTTGACCCTAAGGTGCTTGCATGCAGTTTTCTATTGCAGAAAATCTTTACAAAGCTCATAGGAAGATTTGAAAAGACATCAGAAAATAATCTAAAAATCAGAAGTAACTGAGATATCCTATACCTTTTCATGGCTACACTGACTGTGCTTTTAAATAGCGCATGCATGCTCAGTCATGTCAGACTCTTTGTGACCCCCAGGACTGTAGCCTGCCAGGTTCCTCTGTCCTTGGAATTTTCCAGGCAAGAATACTGGAGTGGGTTGCCATTTCCTCCTCCAAGGCATATTCTTGACCCAGGGATCAAACCCAAATCTCCTTCATAGAAGGTGGATTCTTAATCATTGAGCCACCTGGGAAGCCCCTGTTTATATAGGGGCTAAATAAATAAATCAACAAACAATTCCCAAGGAGAAAGTGTATTTTAACAGGGATGGCTAATCTGAGCCCTCTGGGTTCTTTTAGATTATTCCAAATAATTACATATAACCACCCTAATATTCAGGATATCAAGAACAAAAATAATTTCATGAATCAATGTAAAGATGGATTTATGTGCAAACATTCTGGAGGAGATGGTCAAGAGACTACTGCAAAATATTTCAAAATAGAAAACTGATTGAGCAGAACTATAAACAAGCAATAGGAAGAATAAAAATCATAATCAATTTGCCTGACAGGAATTTATACTTATAACTGCAAGATGGCTACAGTGACTTGTATTTACCTTACTGGTTGCTAATCAGGGTGATGATGATAAAGGCTATGAAATGCAAGAGTTCTGGGATAAGATTAGAGAATTAAACTTATTCAATCCAAGAAAATAATGGAGGGAAAAACGGGAAATCTTATATGCTAGAATTTAATGCAAGGTAGATCATTTCAAGACTGAATGAAAATTTCCAATTATTTTGCTGTAAGAATACATACCTAGTTCTTCTGATTTGACATAGGTATGACTAAAGGATTATGGTCAATCAAAACTAAATCCAGAGAATAAGATGGTGGAGGAGTAGGTGGACATGGAATACATCTCTCTCCAGAGATACATCAGGAATACACCTTCAGATACAGAAGTGTATGCAGAACACCAGCTGAGAGCAAGCAGGAGTACCTGACTAGAGGAAAAGAATATGTAGAACCATGCAAAACTCTGTAGGATGAAGGAACTAGGGGAGAAAAACAGGAGTGTTAGTAGGATTGGACCTGCCTTCAGCTGAACTGAAGCAGGGGCCAATGCCCACATTGGGGCAATGGTCTGAGTCAGAGGAGAAACATTTAAGGCTGAGTGAAACAGCTGATCTGTGGCAGCCTAAATGGAATGAGAATCAGAGAGTCCTTGCACAGCCATCCATACCCCAGATAGGGACAAGGGTCCCCTGGAAGGCGCAGCGGCTGGGAGCTGGAGTTTGGGGAGTGTGGAGTGATCCCAGGGTGAGGGCTGCTGTTGACTGCAGAGAGATGGACTGAGGGATGTGAGGGAGAAGACTGATGGGAAATGCCAGAGGAAGAAAGCCGGGCAGCCATGGATGTAAGGAGATACTGCTGAGTCATGTGTAGCGGTTGGAGCCACCACCATAGCCTCTGTCTCCCCACATGCCTGCAGTGGCAGCTGAAGAACAGAGAGGCTGGCCCATCAAAGGCCTGATGCACTGAACTACAGAGCAGGACCCCACCCAGGGTGCTCCTTTAAGTGACTGATCCAAGAACTACAGAGTAGGACCCCAGCCAGGGGTGCCCCTCTATGTGCCTGACCTGCTGAATAACAGAGAAGGACCTGAGGCAAGGGAGCCCTCTAAGTGCCTGAATGGGCTGAGATAAAGACTGGCCAAAGAGGCTTTCTGATCGCCAGCTACAAGGGGCTCAAAAAAGTCTCTGATAGGGCCGGAACTCCTGCGGCGGAAGCAGTCCAGTCTGTGTACCTGCACATTGGTGCCGCCAGGGTCCCCACAAGCCAAGCAGCTGTGCTACCTTCACCTCAGCTTCGCTGGGGCAGGGCTGCCACAGGCAAAAAAAGTCTTGTGTCTATGCGCACAGGGTCATTTTGGTAGTGTCCGACTCTTTGTGACCCTGTAGACTGTGGCCTGCCAGCCTTCTCAGTCAAGGAAGGGGGTTCTCCACGCAAGAATACTGGAGTCTATTGGCCAATACTGGTTTCCATACCCTTCTAGAGCACTGCTTCTTGCTGCCCTAGCCACCAACTCCCCTGAGTAGCTGGAGCTTCTAGAATCCCTGTGACCCAAGCAGCTGCACCACCTCCACACCTGGCCCTCACGGGGCAAACCCAAGTCCTCCAGGGCAGCCTCAGGAGCAAACCCCTGTGGGCAACTCCCAAGCAGAGGTGGAAATAAAACCACAGTTGAAATCCAGGAGCAGTGTGGATAAGAAAGAAGACCTAAAACCTTCCCACCAGCTGTACAAGTTGCAGATTAAATCCACACAATCAACTAGGCAAGCTCTGTTTCTATGGAATATATAAAAGATCATTGCGAGCTCCCACAAAAGAAAATGCACTCGTTCTGATAGCTGTGGACCCTGGGGGCAAGAACACATAGGAGTAGGACCAGATTAGAATCTGAGTTGCCCCTACAGCAGGTCCAGAGATCAACACAGTGGAGAGCGTCCTAGGGAGGTGAGGTGGACTGGGACTACCATTGAGGGAAAGGACTCTCAAGGCAGTGACTCAGGTAAAGCATTTATTATTCTTATATTTTGACTTACTTTGTAGATTATTTTGGATTTTTCTTTTTTGGTCTCTCCCCTCCCCCGCCACAACCCCCATTGTAGTTGTCAATTTTATTGGCACTATGAAATCTAATTAAACTTTTGAGCTTTTTTTTCTCAGTCACATTTTATATTGCGGTTATAAACCTCTGCCTATATGTTGGGCTTTTGCAGTTCTATGGAATTTTCCTTTTTTTTTCTTTTCTTTTTTTAATTTTCATTTTTAAACCTATTATATTTTTTCTACATTTATTCCTTTGTTTCCCTTTCCTACTGTTCCTTGCCCTTGCAGTTAACTTTAATGTATATAAATCTTCATCTACCTCTATTTAACTTTGCATATCTATTATTTCTTTCTTTTCTTTCCTGTTATAAACCTCTGCCTATATGTTGGGCTTTTGCAGTTCTATGGAATTTTCCTTTTTTTTTCTTTTCTTTTTTTAATTTTAATTTTTAAACCTATTATATTTTTTCTACATTTATTCCTTTGTTTCCCTTTCCTACTGTTCCTTGCCCCTTGCAGTTAAACTTTAATGTATATAAATCTTCATCTACCTCTATTTAACTTTGCATATCTATTATTTCTTTCTTTTCTTTCCTCTCAACATATTTGTTAGTTTTATTTTCATTGCTTTATTCCCCAATTGGCACCTTGCTCTAGTTTTCTTTTCCAGTTTGTGCTTTAGTTAGTTTTGTTCTGGTAGATATAACTTTTGGTTTCCTTTATTTGCCAGATTAGTCTATTGTACTTTATTTTTGTTGGACTGTTTTGATTTTGCTTATGGGTGTATATGTATATGTGTATATTCAGTCACACTTTTAATTGTTATAAACATCTGCCTCTACGTTGGGCTTTTGCAGTTCTATGGAGTTTTCCTTTTTTTTTTTTTTCCATTTCTTATCTTTTCTTTTTTTAATAATTTTAAATTTTAATTTTTAAAAAACCACTATATTTTTCCTACATGTATTCCTTTGTTTCCCTTTCCTACTGTTCTTTTCCCCTTGTAATTAATCTTTAATGTATATAAATCTTCTTTATCTTCCTCTATGTAACTTTGCCTATCTATTATTTCTTTCCTTTCCTCTCAACATATTTGTTAGTTTTGTTTTCATTGCTTTATTCCTCACTTGGCACCTTGCTTTAGTTTTGTTTTCCAGTTTGTGCTTTAGTTAGTTTTGTTCTTAACTGGTAAATATAATTTTTGATTTACTTTGTTCTCCAGGTCAATCTACTGTATTCTTGTTGGACTGTTTTCACTTTGCTCATGGATATATGTGTATGTGTATATATTCCATTATTTTAAGTATTGTTTGCCTAATTTGGTAAGTGCCATTTGTCTGGGGTTCATCTTTGGTTTCTCATTCTGGATATTTCTTTTAATCTCACTTAACTGTAACAAACCACTTCGGAATCCCCTTTCCTGACCAGAGATCAAGCCCTGAGCCTTTGGAGTGGGAGCATTGACTCCAAGATCCCAGACTACCAGAAAACTAACCCTAGGGAGTCTCAAATAATGAGAACTCACACAAAGGAAACCACTTGAATACAAGACCTGGCGTCAACCAACAACCAGTAGCACATTGTGCAGGACGCCTCCTCTAAACAACAAACAACCCCAAAATACAAACCCAGCCATCAGCAGACAGGATTACCACCTCACTCAGCCTTGCCGATCAGGGGAATAACAAACAAACAAAAACTGATCACAAATCTCACCCTATAGGAAGCTTACACAAACCACTGGACCAAACTTAGGAAGGCAGAAACCAAAAGGAAGAAAGAATCCAAACTTGAAGCTTGGGGAAAAGAGATCTCAAACACAATTAGGTTAAATAATAATAACAATGAAAAGGCAGAGAAATACTACACAAATGAAGGAACAAACTACAAACACAGAAGTCCAAATAAATGAAGAGGAAACAGGCAAACTACCTGAAAAATAATTCAGAATAATGATAGTAAAGATGATCAAAAACCTTGAAAACAAAATGGATAAAATGCAAGAATTAATTAACAAAGACCTAGAAGAATTAAAGAATAAACATACAAACAACACAATTACTGAAATTAAAAGTACTCTAGAAGAAATCAATAGCAGAATATCTGAATCAGAAGAACAAATCACTGAGCTGAATGATAAAATGGTGGAAATAACTTCTGTAGAGCAGAATAAAATAAAAAGAATGAAAAGAGCTGAGGATAGTCTCAGAGACCTCTGGAAAAATATCAGACACACAAACATTTGAATTATAGGGGTCCCAGTAGAGGAAGAGAAAAAGAAAGAGTATGAGAAAATTTTTGATATTATTATAGATGAAAATTTCCCCAACATGGAAAAGGAAATAGTCAATTAAATCCAAGAGGCACAAAGAGTCCCATACAGGATAAAGATAGTCTCAGAGACCTCTGGAAAAATATCAGACACACAAACATTTGAATTATAGGGGTCCCAGTAGAGGAAGAGAAAAAGAAAGAGTATGAGAAAATTTTTGATATTATTATAGATGAAAATTTCCCCAACATGGAAAAGGAAATAGTCAATTAAATCCAAGAGGCACAAAGAGTCCCATACAGGATAAACTCAAGCAGAAACATGTCAAGAGACATACTAATCAAATGAACAAAGACTAAACACAAAGAAAGAATATTAAAAGCAGCAAGGGAGAAACAACAAGTAACATACAAGGGAAACCCCATAAGT
Organism: Cephalophus harveyi; assembly: GCA_006410635.1. Taxonomy (NCBI): domain Eukaryota; kingdom Metazoa; phylum Chordata; class Mammalia; order Artiodactyla; family Bovidae; genus Cephalophus; species Cephalophus harveyi. The sequence goes on from SJYT01069535.1 coordinate 110,693, forward strand.
TTAACACCTGATCTTTCAGCAGAAACTCTGCAGGCCAGAAGGGAATGGCAAAATATATTTGAAGTACTGAAAGGGGAAAATCTACAACCAAGATTACAGTAACAGGCAAGGATCTTATTCAAAATTGACGGAGAAATCAAGTTTTTCAGACAAGCAAAAGTTAAGAGAATTAAGTACCACCAAACCAGCTTTACAACAAGTGTTAAAGGGACTTATATAGTCAAGAAATATAAGAGAAGAAAAAAGATCTATGAAATCAACCCCAAACAATTAAGAAAATGTCAATAAGAATATATGTATAATTACTTTAAGTGTAAATAGATTAAATGCTCCAACCAAAAGATAAAGACTGCCTAAGCTGGTTTTAGAAAAGGCAGAGGAACCAGAGATCAAATTGCCAACATCTGCTGGATCAGGGAAAAAGAAAGAGAGTTCCAGAAAAACATCTATTTCTGCTTTATTGACTATGCCAAAGCCTTTGACTGTGTGGATCACAATAAACTGTGGAAAATTCTGAGAGAGATGAGAATACCAGACCACCTGACCTGCCTCTTGAGAAATCTGTATGCAGGTCAGGAAGCAACAGTTAGAACTGGACATGGAACAACAGACTGGTTCCAAATAGGAAAAGGAGTATGTCAAGGCTGTATATTGTCAC
>SJYT01069535.1:112157-169368 GCA_006410635.1 Cephalophus harveyi
AGAAGGAAAGAAATCATAATGATCTGAGCAGAAGTAAATGAAAAAGAAATGAAAGAAACAATAATAAAGATTAATAAAATTAAAAGCTGGTTCTTTGAGAAAATAAACAAAATTGACAAGCTTTTAGCCAGACTCAAGAAAAGAAGAGAAAAGAATCAAATCAACAAAATTAGAAATGAAAAAGGAGAGGTTACAACAGACAATGTAGAAATACAAAGGATTATAAGAGATTATTATGAACAACTATATGGAAATAAAATGGATAACCTGGAAGAAATAGACAGATTCTTAGAAAAATTCAATCTTCTAAGACTGAACCTGGAAGAAACTGAAATTATGAACAATCCAATTACAAGCACTGAAATTGAAGCTGTCATCAATAATCTCCCAAAAAACAAAAGCCCAGGACCAGATGACTTCACAGGAGAACTTTATAAAACATTCAGAGAAGAGCTAGTGCCTATCCTTATAAAACTCTTTCCAAAAATTGCAGAGGAAGGAACACTTCCAAACTCATTCTACAAGGCTAGCATCACCCTAACTAAAAACAAAAACCAGACAAAAACATCACAAAAAAAGAAAACGTCAGGCCAATATCACTGATGAACATAGATGTAAAAATCTTCAACAAAACTTCTGCAAACAGAATTCAGCAACACATCAAAAAGCTCATACACCATGATCAAGTTCGGTTTATTCTAGGAATTCAAGGATTCTTCAATATATGCAAATCAATCAATGTGAAACACTCTACTAACAAATTGAAAAATAAAAACCATATGATCATCTCAATAGATGCAAAAAAAGCCTTTGACAAAATTCAGCACCCATTTATGAATAGCACTCTTCAAAAAATAGGCGTAGAAGAAATCTACCCCAACATAATAAAGGCCATATATGATGTCTACACCAAACATTATTCTCAATGGTGAAAAACTGAAAGCATTCCCCCTAAGATCAGGAACAAGACAAGGGTGTCCACTTTCACCACTATTATTCAATATAGATCTGGAAGTCCTAGCTAGATGAATCAGAGAAGAAAAAGAAATAAAAGAAATCCAGATCAGAAAAGAGGATGTCAAGCTCTCACTGTTTGTAGATGACATAATAATGTACATAGAAAACCCTAAAGATGGTATCAGAAAATTACTAGAGCTAATCAGTGAATTTAGCAAAGTTGCAGGATACAAAATCAATACACAGAAATCACTTGCACTTCTATATACTAACAATGAAAAATCAGAGAAATTAAGGAATCAAACAAATTCCCCATTGCAACAAAAAGAATTAAATATCTAAAAATAAACTTACCTAAGGAGACAAAAGAACTGTACACAGAAAATTATAAGACACTAATGAAAGAAATCAAAGATGATGTAAACAGATGAAGAGATATTCCATGTTCCTGGCGAGGAAGAATTAATATTGTGAAAATGACTATACTACCAAATGCAGCCTACAGAGTCAATGTGATCCCTATCATATTAACAACGGTATTTTTCACAGAACTAGGGCAAAAAATTTCACAATCCATATGGAAACATAAAGACCCCGAATAGCCAAATAGTCCTGAGAAAGAAGTATGGAGCTGGAGGAATCAACCTTCCTGACTTCAGATTATACTACAAAGCTATAGTCATCAAGACAGTATGGTACTGGCACAAGAACAGAAGTATAGATCAATGGAACAAGATAGAAAGCCCAGAAATAAACCCCTGTACCTATGGGTACCTTATTTTGGACAATGGAGGCAAGAATATACAATGGGGCAAAGATAGCCTCTACAATAAATTGTGCTGGGAAAACTGGACAGCTATGTAAAAGAATGAAATTAGAAAACTTCCTAACACCATCACAAAGATAAACTCAAAACGGATTAAAGACCTAAATGTAAGAACAGAAACTATAAAACTCTTAGAGGAAAACATAGGCAGAACACTGGATGACATAAACCAAAGCAAGATACTCTAAGACCTACCTCCTAGAATAATGGAAATAAAAACAGAAGTAAACAAGTGGAATCTGATTAAACTTAAAAGCTTTTGCACAGCAAAGGAAACTATAAGTAAAGTGAAAAGGCAGTCCTCGGAATGGGAAAAAATAATAGCAAATTAAACAACTGACAAAGGATCAATTTCAAAAATATTCAAGCAGCTCATACAACTCAATGCCAGAAAAACAAACAACCCAATCAAAAAGTGGGGAAAAGACCTAAACATACATTTCTCCAAAGAAGACATATGGATGGCTAACAAACACATGAAAAGATGCTCAACATCACTCATTATTAGAGAAATGCAAATCAAAACTACAATGAGATATCACCTCACACAGGACATAATGACCATCATCAAAAAGTCTATAAACAATAAATGTTGGAGAGGGTGTGGAGAAAAGGCCATGCTCTTGCACTGTTGGTGAGAATATAAATTGATATAGTCACCACGGAAGACAGTATAGCGATTCCTAAAAAACTAGGAATAAAACCACCATATGACCAAGCAATCCTGCTCCTAGGCATATACCCTGAGGAAACCAAAACTGAAAAAGACATATGTATCCCATTGTACGTTGTAGCACTATTTACAATAACTAGAACATGAAAGCAACCCAGATGTCCATTAACAGATGAATGGATAAAGAAATTGTGGTACATACACACAATAGAATATTACTCAGCCATAAAAAGGAACACATTTGAGTCAGTTCTGATAAGGTGGATGAATCTAGAACCTATTATACAGAGTGAAGTGAGTCAGAAAGAGAAAGATAAATATCGTATCTAACACATATATACGGAATCTAGAAAAATTGTACTGAAGGATTTATTTATTTATGGAGAAACAGACATAGAGTAAAGACTTATGGGGAGAGGGGAGGAGAGGGTGAGATGTATGGAAAGAGTGACATGGAAACTTACATAACCATATGTAAAATAGATAGCCAATAGGAATTTGCTGTATGGCTCAGGAAACTCAGAGTCTCTGTCAATCTAGATGGGGCAGGAGATGGGAGGGACGTTCAAAAGGCAGGGGATATATGTATACCTATGGCTCATTCATGTTGAGGTTTGACAGAAAACAACAAAATTCTGTAAAGCAATTATCCTTCAATAAAAAAATAAATTAAAAAAAAAAACAAACACCTATATCCAAGTGGGTCCTTTGGCAGAGGCAGAAAGAAAAATTTGGAAAGATTCTTGCAATAGGGATGCTATCTTATTCATTTTTATATTCTTTGCATGTAACACTCGTGGAAAAACCATAGGCATTTGACATATGTATACATTTTTAAATTTTGTGTTTAAGTGGCATCATCTACAGAGTATATTTGTAGAATAAATTATACCAGAAAGAGAAAAATTATTTAATGGTACTGAAATAATTTCTAGATGAAATATAATACAAATACAACAAAAATATTAAATTAGGTACTAACTTTACTCATGAATTTACTAGTTGCTGTCATATGTTCTCAAAATAGTCTGAGAGGAAATTTATAGAAATTTAAAAATTGTTAATTTGTTAATTTTTAGAAAGAAGCTGGTTCCAGACATCGCTACTAATTTGAGCAGAGTATTGTAAGTGAAGGAATTTGAAAAGAACTCACGACTGATGGATAACAGAAACTACATTCTCTCTATTACTCTAATCAACATTATCCATAACTCTGATTTTCCATGCTTTTAAATTGTTTTTTATGTCTTCTATGAGCGTTTATTCTACTTTATCCGTTTGCCTCCCTTCATTCCTGCCCTCAAGTATGAATAAATATTACACAATGCCTAACTTAAGTCCAGCTTGTTTCTTCATAGGCTAGATTTTTTAAAAGTCATCAAAAAGACACAAGTAAAACATAGAAACATAAAGCAAGGACAACTTAATGTAAACAAAGAATTTTTGTAACCAGAAAGTTAAAAATGTATGTATATAAATAAAAATAAAACATTTAAATCTAGGGTCCTATTTATGTAATAACTGAAACATAGCCATTTTTGTCTTCATGTTGTTGTGAATTCATATTTTAACAAAGATGTTCATAATTCTTTTCCTGGTAATATTTATCACTTTGATTACATTTTAGATTTTTATGGAGATTTCTTTAAAGCACAACAAGCTCAACAAAGAAAGGAAAGACATAGGATTCAGCAGTTCCTGGCTTTCATATGTAATTAAAGTCAATTAACAGTGGCATCAAATAAAAAGCCTTGTTTCCCTTGATGTAGATCTTTGCAAACTGTACTTTATGTGTATACATAGAGTAGACTATTCACTTACATTAAGATTAGAAAAATGATCGGAGCTTTGGTAAATATTGACAAAATTCACAATAAATTTAGAAGTGGTCCATTGAGTAGCCACATTTCTGCATAATTGTGCATTCTTTGAAAGCTGGAAAGGGAAAGAGGGAAAAGTGACAGATAAAAATAAGTGAGAATGACCTGTTGGGAAGTATGGATGGTAGTGCACCATTAGAAACAAATTCAGCCTCAATTCCCTCTTTCTCTTTGAGGCTTAGAAGGGTCTAGAATTAAATATGATCTGAGTGACCAATGACTATTTGGGTCTAAAATGCCCTTAAAGCTCTGTTCCAAATCTCACACTTTACTGTGTGATACAGGAGGCATGAACTGTGTTTTTACTTGTCATCAACCAGACACCTCATGCAAGACTTTAGGCATCTCATCTGTCAAGCGTTGGGTATCCACAGACTTTCTGTCACAACCTTAAAGTATATTCACATTTTTTTGGTGAGGTAGATCAAAATGTATTATCACTAAAATCACTAAGATTTGTTAAGTTGGGAAAATTAATTTCTAGAAATTTTTAAAATAAAATGTTCTTTCATATATTTCCTTCGACAGTGTTATTTCTTTTGGCTTCTTTCTTTTTTCTATATTCCAAAAAAAGGGAGGCTGTATAATATAATCACTGATACCATCAACTCTGGAGTCTGGAGTCAGACTGTGTAGTGTGAACCCAACCCTGCCTGTTTACTACTTTTAAATCCTGGAAAAGTCACTTCATCTCTTTGTACCTGAGTTTCCTCATTTATAAAGTGGGGATAGCACAAGTGTTTCCTTATAATAAAGTCATGAGGATTAATGGAGGCACTACATATAAAACCCTAGAATAGAGCCTGCCTCAACAATGACATAAACCATAACAATTAGTAGCAACAAGTTTAGCATAAGATTTTTAAATTTTTTAATTTAAAATTTAAAATTTTTTAAATTTTATTTTTAAATTTAAGTACTTCATGATGCTTTGTAAAGAGTGCCATGACTTTCAGGTACTTTACAACTGAATATATCCTGCCTTCAAGCTCTGAATGACTATGACTATAGTGTGTATGTGTGTATAGATAATAGATAGATATGTTGTTTAGTCACTAAGTCATGTCCAATTTTTTTGAGACCCCCATGGGATTTTCCAGGCAAGAATCCTGGAAGAAAAAAAAAAATATATATATATATATATATATATATAACTTCAATACTTACTTAGATAACATAACAAGTTGCAGAGGTGGGGGTTTGGAGGGAGTTTGGCCAGATGGTAGGTACTTGGGTCACAGTTTGGTTGGTTAGTTGACTGGCTGGTTAATTTTATTAATGATATTCTTTTAGGGTTTTTTTTCTCATACAGATTTTGTAGCATATCTAATAGGTTATGTTCTGATATTAAAGAACATGTTTGATAGTAACATGGATCATAAATCATTTCTTAAATAATATTGATAAACAACTGAGTGAAGGGTTGTCTTTCTAAAATATAACTCCTGCATCAAGTTTCATGTTAAAGTCCTATTCCTTTCTGGCCTACTTCCAGAATCTTCAAGGCCACATCCAGACCCCATGGCTCAGAGTACACGGACTTCACTGATCAGAACTTTCCCCACCTGGTTCTCTAGCCTCATCTCTCTAGTTCCATGTTATCATCCCCCAGTCCATGGGAATTCATGTCTGCTTCTCCCTCTACATGAACCCTCCTGTAGACTCTATCTTTATGCTGGCCACCTCCTACCCATTCTTTAGGACTCAGCTCAAGGCCTCTCTGGTTTTGATGTCTCTCCCGTGGGTTCCCCTGGCAGCACTCTTTGTGCACTTCCATCAGCACTTAACACTGTAGAGTAATTGTTAGTTAAGTATCTCTCTCTGTTAATAGATCTTAAGCTCCATTATTATAGAATCTGTGGCTTACTAATCTTATTATCACAAGACTATTACACATACTTCTATTAATCTCTCATTAAAAGTTGGTTGACTGAATGAGATTACCTACCCTGGTTCCTGGCCCCATGTTTAAAATGTCTGCTTTTTGTAAAAATAGTTAGGAATTCTACTGAGTACTTTAAGGATGTATTTTTTCAGTGAAAAGCAGGAAGATGTTTAATCATGTAAACTGTTAACTTTTATCAAAGAAAAGAGGGATAGGAATACATATATAGATATATCTATAATATTTTTTTTTAAATGATTAAAAATGGTGACATCCAGGGAAAAAGGACAAGGTAAATAAGCTAAAGTTTTCTGAATGTGCCTTACTTTGAAGTTTTAACTTTATGGATGTAATAATGTTTTAAATAATCTTTAAAACAACTAATTCAAACTAAAAAAATAATCCATAGAAACCAAAGGCAAAATGAAACAAGGGAATATAACTGTATGAACTGGTTGCTTAACCACATGCAAATTATTTTAAGTGGCATAAACCAATAAGTTGATTATATATGCCTGGTGAGCATATTCTAATGACAATAACAATTGCAAAGAAATCTTCAGTTGTTTTAACTAATATATTATTAATATTGCTGTTAAATTATTGTACATGTACAATCTTATGGAACTAAACTTCTCAGTTTAAGAAATAAGAAATAAACATATGAAATAAAATACTTAACAAATAGAAACTTATAATCCAAAATATGAATTGGAAATATGGAAAGTATGGAGATATCAATATAAACAAATTATTTCTCTTAAAATCTTGCTATCAAAAAGGCCTAGAAATAGTTGTCAGTTGACGAGCTGTGAGCCTCCTCATTATCCAGATTGCAGGCTATGAACCTCATTTCCCGCAAAAGGAACCGAGATGCCTTAGTGATATGACTGTTTCCTGGTCTGAGCTGAAAATATAAGAGAAGAGTCTGGGACTGCTTGGCCTACCAGAAAGTGAGAATATATCAGTGACTTTTGGGATCATTTCAAAGGACTTAGAGGCAAAATTAAAGAGGTTCTTATTAGCAAAAATGAGATAAGTTAAACAACAAAAAACAATAACAGCAATGAATTAAAAACTGTCAAATATGATAAGATCCATAAGGTTAGAATGACAAATAACAATTTAAGAGTCATCTCCAGAGAATTTTAGAGAATCAAACTATTATTCTGAAAACTTATAATTAAAGCAAAAGAATCAAGTATTTTTCTGCTTTCCTATACAAATTGTGCTTCAACATAAACACTTGATGGAGTAAGGTTATTTTCTAGATAAGAATTTCAGTTATTAAATGAAAAAGGAAAGATAGTCTCTTACTATATTGCAATACTTGTTGAAAAAATAGACCTATATAATAATTGCCAGTGAAAACTAAACCATTCAGTGAACAACTGACAGGGCACTTTTTAATGGATGAGCTAATCCAACCACATATAAACCTATGGATCAATCTTAACACCAAAATAAAGAGAGGCATTGTGGATTTCCTAATGTGGCACAATGGGAGGGATCCAACATTCTGAATGAAGTGTTATTGCCAAAACATCAAAACTGGATCTGATCAAATTTGTATGTCTAGATGCAGCCTAGTAAATAGGGATCAGAGGAAATTCTAAAGAGAATCATGGAGGAACATTCAGAAAAATACATGAATGTGGCAAATTCTATAGGAAAATAACCTAGTTTCTTAAATAAAGTATAAAGGGAAAATGGAGGTGAAAGTTTATATTTAAAGGAATTTTAGATTTATGTTATGAAAATACAAAGTAAAGGTCTAGTCTGGATTCTGATTCTAAAAATCCAACCATATATGTATGTATACATGAGTATGTGTATTTAAATACATATTGAATTTGATACTGACTAGTATTTGATTGCTGTTGTTTAATCACTAAGTCGTGTTCAACTCTTTGCAACTGCATGGATCTTCCTGACCTAGGGATTGAACTTACATCTCCTGCATTTGGCAGGCAGATTCTTTATCACTGAGCCACCAGGGAAGCCTGGTATTTGATTGGAAGTTACCAAGTTTTTACTAACCTTTTAAAATGAGACAGTATAATAGCATCATAGCAATAAATTTTTTAGAGTCCTTATCCTTCAGAGTTACATACAGGTTAATTGTGTGATGTCTGGGATTTGCTTCAAAGTAGTCCATTAGGGTGGAGTGCTAAGGTAGGGGGATAATGTATAAATAAAGCTTGGTCATGTGCTAATAATAATTGTTGACCAAGGAACATGGGTGATGAGTACACTAAAGTTCATTACCTTATTCTCTCTACTTTTGTCTGTTTGGAAATTTACAAATTTGAATACTTAAAAGCTAAAAATATTTTAAAAGCACAGAATTGGACACAAAAATTTCTGCTGTGGTTTTGATCATGTAGCACTGAATTTATACACAGACAAATTCAGGCTGTTGAGCCTTCCAATCTGGACACCTATTAACCTTATCCTTTCTGTTCCTCAGTAGCATTTTTGTAGTTCTTATCATTTCACTTTTGTCTCTGTTCCCTTAGTAGGTTGTGCACGTTGCCTAAGGTAAGTCAGAGATGATATACAGCTTGCAAGAATTTTTGTTTTATTAGTTGTTTTCTTCTCTTTTACTAACAATAATCTGTTTGAAGACAAAAGGAAACAACTACTTTTGTATATCTATTTTTCATTTTTTCTGGTTACTATGTTGTTTTTCTGGTCCTACTAATTTTTCAAATTGATATCCAATTTTCAATCTAATCTAATCTATTTCTTAGACACCTTAGGTGGATAATCCATAATGAACATATAAAGAATTTGTACATTATATGTGCTGTGAACTGAACTGAAAGTTGCAGTTATTTCCTGAAATCCATATTTTGAGAGGTTTTCTATCATATAAAGCAAATAGAAACTTGTATTATGTTCCTGCCAAAGTTGGAGCTCTCATATATAACTCATATAGGGAACTCTGAGACTAATATATCTGATGAATTTGTACAAGATTGAAGTTCTCAACTGATCATACCACCAATTGTAATTCAGAGAACACCATCAATATCTAATAGTTGAGAATATCTATCCATCCCTAACACATATTAAAATATGTGTGCCACTACCATCAGATCAGTTAAGAAAAGGCTTTCTTGATTCTTATTTTCAGGCTTATGAAATAAGATGAAATTAACATGAACTCAGATTATCTCTTGTTACAAAGTAGAAATGCAAAAAACTCAGAAATTCATTAAAATTCTTGAAACCAATCTGAAAACATAAACACAAGGCCTGTGTGTGTGTGTTTTAGCATAAGGATCTATTTTGTAGAACAGTTACGTTTTTATTCCAGAAGGCATTATATTGGCTTCACTACACACAGCACATGTGGGAATTGTCTGCTTGAAAGCCTTGGCTAGAAGCTCTATCCGATGGTCTCAAATTGATTCTGATATTGAAAAGTCTAAAGGAAGTTAGTGCATACCACATGGCAGGCTGCTTGGCATAAACTGTCTAAGACACCTAATTTTCCCATGGGAAAAGACTAAAAAAAAATTGGACCAGAATTCCATATTGATTTTGCATTATAAGATAAAAACTTTTCCCTTCAGTATACTGCTTCTCACAATGACTTTAAGTGCTTTTGCTTCAACCTTAAGCCTCTGGGGTGACAATGTGACTCTATGCCAGTTTTTTGCAGCATCCAAGCTGCCAGGCACAATTACTTCTGACAACAGGTCCACATTTGTCTCAGTCAAGTTATAGTATCTGTGGACAAGGATCTTATCCAAGCTGTCACCATGGCACCTCATCTGTTTTTAAAGAATGTTTAGGATGAAAGGGTGGTGCAGGCTATCCAAGATGCCTTAAAGTAGAATTTTAAAGATACTGACTAATAACACTCACCTGGTTTTTCACTGACCAATACGTTACAGGTGTTCACTAAGAGGTACTGGTCTTGCTGAATACTAGCTAGGTTAAACTGCATGGTTAGGTTAAATTTCAAACCATCTCTACTGAATATAACTGAGAATTTACAAAACAAATAAGGAAGTGTTCTGAATACTGCTCTGGCTAGATGTATTAATAGTTAATTATTGTAAAATCATGCACTTTTATCACCCTAATTTTTCTTTGCTAGAACTGAATTAAATTCTTGCTTCTGCAATTTGGGTCTGGATAGCTGTCAATCCTATGAAATCACATAGCACCCTGTCTTTTATTTTTATGGTAACACTCACTACCCACACTGTAACAAGTGTCTCATCTTTATGCCATTCTGGGTTGTAAACAATGTGAGTATAGAAATATGTCTTTTCTTTCTTCTGAATCCTCCCTCTAACACCTAGAATTGAGAACTGACACAAAACAGAGAAATAAGGACCAGACAACAACCAGTCCTTTAGGTCAGATTTCTTCAAGCTGGCTTCTAAAGCTAGATTTCTTGACACCATGGGCACACTTTTTGGAAGTTACAGATATTCCAGTAAACTCCCTAATGAAAGCCCACTTAAGGCAAAAAACGCCCCCTGAGGTCATACTACGGGTAAGGAACTGAGGAGTAAACAGACCCAGATGAGGAGCTTGTCCCCAGATTGCCCCTGCACGTGTTGACAAACAACCCCAAATAAGGAGTTGTTTTTCTGTGAATACAAGGACACTGCCTTCAGACACAAATGAAAGTGCCCTCAGAGTAAAATTTCTCAGGTTGTTTGAGAATGAAGGAGCAATAAAAATCCATCTGCAACACTTTTTAGTTGAATAGAGATTGCAAATGGTGAAAAATAAACCACTATTCTGGCTCATTGACTCAAAAGTTGAGTGTTTATCATACTTGCCACATACATTGCCCTTATACTTGAGTGTATCATAGGCAACCTGTGAGTCAGCTACAGTACTCCTTCCACGGACTCTTGACTATGATAGGAGTATCTCCCATTGCATCACTTTGATTTTTTTCTTTTCTTCTAACACATATTGAATATGCATTATGTGTCAATATTAGATATTTGAAGATGAATGATATTCCATCATCCCTGACTTAAGGCTATTTTGTTGGAAAATTTTACATATAAACAAATATAGTACAATGTATTTGTATTTCATATGTATATGTAATTTAACCCAAAAGTGCTTATGAGGAAGTCAAGCAAAATCCCTAGAAGAGACTGTATGGAGAATACAACATTTGATCTAACAGACAATTTCACCTGATGGACAATGGGGGTGGGGAGGATATTTGTATAAGAACGGTGTAAACAGTGAAGTGGCCATGATAGAACATGGCTTGTTCAGAGAATGATAAATATTTTGATGTGACTGGGTTGTGGGCTGCATATCACAGTCAGTTCAGTTCAGTTCAGTTGCTCAGTCGTGTCCCACTCTTTGCGACCCCATGAATCACAGCACGCCAGGCCTCCCTGTTCATCACCAATAACATCAAAATTGCAAAACATCTAGAATAAATATAACAAAATAATACAAGAACTTATGAAGAAAATTATAAACCTATACTGAAAGGTAAAGAAAACCTAGTAAACATAGATATATACATCATGTATATGGATGAAAAGGCTTAATATCACAGAAACATTAATTATTCTCAAACTGATTGGTGATTTCAATGATATTCCCATTAAAATCCCAACAGACAGTTTGTTGTACTTGACAAGTTGATTTTCAAGTTTATATGAAAGAGCAAAGGGCCATGAAGAAAAAGGAGAAAAGGCATTTATTTTATCACATCAGTTCAGTTCAGTCGCTCAGTCGTGTCCGACTCTTTGCAGCCCCATGAATCGCAGCACGCCAGGCCTCCCTGTTCATCACCATCTCCCGGAGTTCACTCAGACTCACGTCCATCAAGTCCGTGATGCCATCCAGCCATCTCATCCTCGGTCGTCCCCTTCTCCTCCTGCCCCCAATCCCTCCCAGCATCAGAGTCTTTTCCAATGAGTCAACTCTTCCCATGAGGTGGCCAAAGTACTGGAGTTTCAGCTTTAGCATCATTCCTTCCAAAGAACACCCAGGGTTGATCTCCTTCAGAATGGACTGGTTGGATCTCCTTGTGGTCCAAGGGACTCTCAAGAGTCTTATCCAACACCACAGTTCAAAAGCATCAATTCTTTGGCGCTCACATAGTTAGAATTATTATAAGGCCATGATAATTAAGACAGAGGGTCTTGTTATGGAACAGTCAAATGAAACAGAATAGAAACTTTAAAAACAAGTCTATTCATACATGGATCTTTGATATATGACAGAAAATGTGTAGCAGGTCATAAGAGAAAGAATATACTTCTTAGTAAATTATCTTGGCACACTTGAGTATTCACATGTGAAAAAATAAAATTCTATCCCTCTCATACACTATATTAAAAAACCAGTTCCATTAAACCAGTCTTAGATCAGAAAGGCAAAGTTAACAACAGAGAAGAGTGCTTTTATGACCTCCAAATAGGGGAAGATTTCTTAAAACACACAAACCATAAAGGAAAACTTAAATTATATTGTTTCATCCAAAACATATAAAAATAATTACAAGAAAATGCACTAACTGGGGAAAAGATTTTTTGACACACAAAACTGAAAAAGGATTGATTAATCTCCAAAATATATTTTAAAAATAAAAAACCTAGACCAAAAAACCTCTCTTACAAATCAGTTGATAAGAAAGCAAACAATTCAAAAAAATAAAGGCAACATTTTGAACAAAAACTTCACAGATGAATAATCTTAAATGGAAATAAACATAGGAAAAGATGCTCAACTTTATTAGAAATGAGGAAGTATAAATTCTAACTAGAGTGAGATAAATATCACACCCACAATGGAAATTAAAGTCTGGTAACATTACATGCTTGTGAGAATGTGGGGAAAAAGATGGATTTTATACAGCTGACAGAAGTGTCAATAGTTGCTACAACCACTTTGAACACAAATTTATTGTCTAGTAAAACTGAAAATGTGCATACCCCATGATTCAGGAATTCTACTCCTGAAAATCCATGTATGTATGCACCAATAGAAATACTACAAAATGTATCCGGTAGTACTATTTATTATTTCAACAAATTCTGAGCAATCCAAATGCCTATCAACAATAGAATAAATAAGCTGTGTGTTACTGGAATGAACTACTATGGACTGGAAATTTAATGAATTTTGGCTATATAAACAACATGAATTTTTTTTTAATGATAAAAATATATTGATGATTCCATTCCTTTAAAGTCAACCTGTTATTTAGAGATTCAAGGAAAAAGCAATGTTACCATGAAAAAAAAATCAAATTATAAACACAAAATTTTGGATCCTTGTTATTTGAGAAAGGAAAATGGGACACAGAAGAGAAAGAAACACACAAGAAACTTCAACATTCTTGGTCATGTTCTGTTTTTTGCCTGGAGAGTGGGTAAGTGGATTTTCACTATCTTTGTGCTTTACATCTTACACATATTTCATAAATATTTTTGTATTTGTGGAACATTGAAGTTTTAAAATTTTTAAAAATTGTTTTTAATATGTCAAGCATAATAACAGGTTTTTAAACACTCTACAGTAGTACCAGCTGAGAGTCAGTGCCCTGGGCCAAGGATTCAAGCAGCCCAGGCCAGTGATAGAAAAATCTCAAATGCAGAAATGGATGCATTGAGCCATTTTACCCTGTCACACCGAGACACCCCAACTAATTGCTCTTGTTCCAATGCTTATTTTGCCAACCCATCTCCCAATTACAAATTTAACATCCCACATAGATTTGCCCACAGGGAGAGAGGGTACTGATCAACAAACATGAGTCACTGGAGAGCTTGATAGCTCCATTCCTCACTGTAACTTAAAGCTGACATTCTGGCTGGTATTTCAAGTTCTGTGAGCATTCTCAGGGACAATCTATGCCTGTCGAAAGATGGGAAGATGAATCATTCTAGGAACAAGTGGAAGGGGAAGCTAAGAAGGAGGCAGAGACGCAGAAGGAGAAAGAAGGTGTTGTCCAAGCCAAGTTTCAGATGCAATAACAAGAGACTTTATCATAGGGGCACTTAAACTGGTTGCAGGCTGAAATTTGAGTGTTTACAAAGCAAGTATATAACTTGAAAAGTACTAAGTGCCATCATGGAACATAGCATCCTGTAGTGGAAAGAGAAAAGTTTTCAGAGTCAAGTTTGAGTCCTATTATTAACAGGACTCCTCACTCATGATGACTCTAAGTCTCCGTATATTCATCTGTAAACAGAGTCAACAATACTGATGGTGATTAAAGATAATATACTATAGCTTTTTTCAAAGGAAGGCAGCCTGGTAAAATGAAGGTGCTTCAGTTTTGATTCCAGGCCTCAGCCTGATTCCAGCTCTACCACTTTCTGATAATATAGTTTCCAAAGACTCATTTTTCTCATCAATAAAATGGAGTAATGAGACCTACCTTGGGGATAAGATAATAGTAATAAGTCATGAGACTTAGAGATAACAAGCCCAATATTGACACTTCATAATTGTTCATCATAGCTTATATGATATTATTGTTCTGGATGTTGATTTGCTATTTTAAAAAGCAAAATCAGAGATGGTCTGGCAGAGAGAGAGAGCCAGAGAGACTCTGGGCACATAGAGTTACAGTAGTTACAGTGATAGGCCATCGACACGAGCTCAGAGAAGGAGCCACAGTCTATAGCTACCTGGGGCTGGCTATGGTAGAGTGAGGAGGGAGTGGGCATCAGTGACTCAGACATGGAGACTTCTACCCAAGGACACATCTCTACTCACTGGAAAGAAGGGTAGGAAGAAGCAGTACTGCCAGTCAGTCCCAGAGAAAAGTGAGCAGCAGATGCTGCTGCTGCTTCTGAGTCGCTTCAGTCGTGTCCGACTCTGTGCGACCCCATAGACGGCAGCCCACCAGGCTCCCCCGTCCCTGGAATTCTCCAGGCAAGAACACTGGAGTGGGTTGCCATTTCCTTCTCCAATGCATGCATGCATGCTAAGTCACTTCAGTCATGTACAATCCTGTGTGACCCAATGGACTGCAGCCCCCCAGGCTCCTCTGCCCATGGGATTCTCTAGGCAAGAACACTGGAGTGGGTTGCCATTTCCTTCTCCAGTGCATGCATGCATGCTAAGTCGCTTCAGTCCTGTCCAACCCTGTGTGACCCAATGGACAGCAGCCCCCCAGGCTCCTCTGCCCATGGGATTCTCAGAACACTGGAGTGGGTTGCCATTTCCTTCGTGTGAGCAGCAGATGGGTAATCAGAATAAAAAGTCACCCAGATGTAGCTGGGAGTCACATAAGATCAAGACTTAGATGGTAGCCTAAGTCAAAAGACTGTGGCATAAGTCAAAGCATTAATCACAGATTCAAAGCAAGAGGCCACGAGGTCATTGTGAGGCTGATGGAGGCAGAAGTGGCTTTGGCTCCTTAAATGTACCAATCAGGCTAACGTAATCATTTTCTCCTCTGAGAAAGGAATGTTCAGGAACTCTTGGCTGACCTGGAATACAATGTCTGGGGAATTCATGCTGGCAAGGGGATAGAACATTGCTTAACCTGGGGCTATGGTACATAGAGCAGAGGGAAAAGCTCTGGGTGGCAGCAGGCTGGCCAGCGACACCATCCAGAATGGCCAGGCAGAGTCCTAGGCATTAGGATGGGAACCAGTGCTGGCAAAGATTTCTACAAACAAGCATTTCATAGGACGTGGGGGCTTGAGAAATAACCTGTGGATAGGAACAAGCAAAGTCACAGAATTTGTTTGACACCACTGTGCAAACATCTACAAGTCCTAGTTACAAAGATGAGGGGACTTTATCTGCAAGGAGCCAAGCACACACCATTTTCAGAATGGTAAGAATTGGCAATAAGGGCCCACAGTGGAGTGGATGTCCACGGCCTGCCCCAATACCAAACTCATACTCTTTAGCTTGAGCCAGTTCTCTGTTAGTTCTTAGGAAAGACAGAGCAAAATGTTATTTCCGGAGATATCTGCCCCTGAGTTCCTACCTATGCTGGATGCAGGTTTGGTCTTTGAAGAATAAAAATTCAATTTCCTGAAAGAATTCTGTACAGGAGTGTCATTTCAAAGCACTATGAAGAGTTCTATAAGTATTGCTGACTTGGAAAGTCATTTTGAAGGGAATATTGTATTTCTTGAATGGGAAACGAATCCAATTTCAGAATAACTTTCAAGATTGTTTTTATTCCCTAGTTTCCTCTCACTGAGGACCTTAGAAATATTCTAATACGGTAACTATTCACTTGCAGTTGCTTAGATTTTCTCTGTTGCTTTAATTTTAGCACATTCATTGTGATTTGAACTGCAGTGCTTTGATTTTATGCTTAGTAGGATAGTAGTTCTTTCCTCTGTCATTTGTAATCACTTTACTTAATCATTAGCATTGCCAAAAGAAAAAAAAAGCACCTGGATGCTTTTGAGCATTAATAACAAAGGTCTGCTTTTTCCAAATGCCCTTCAACTTGAGAAGAAATAAATCCCCTCAAATTCTACCTCCCATACAAGGGGGTTTATTCCATTTCAAGTTAGAATGGGGAGCAAACTCTTGGGGAAATAACTGGATTTTCTAATCCCAGTGTAAAAAGTTTAATGTCTTAGTGTACAATTCAAGACTTTTAACAGTTCTGTTCTGTACTTCTCCTATTCACCTTTTCTTTTACCTGGTTAATATTCAATTAATTCTAAAATATCTGTTTATTTTTACCAAATATGACATCTCCAAGCCATAATATTTGTAAGCAAAATCATCACAATTGCAAATTCTGGGGTCTGTTTCTCTCCAGCACCTTGCGGGGAAAATCCTTCTGTGCTTCCTTTGTTGTAGCTTGGACATAAGTTTAAATTTTCCATTAAAAACTTATTTCCACCAGCCTCAGTCTCTGTGGCCATCCAAAATCCTGACATTTCTCTGGAATAGTCCTTGGATTTCCAACTTAAACCGGCTCCAAGCCTATTTTAAAGAATTGGACTTCTATTTATATATGAAGAAAATAAAATTGCCTTTAAAAAAAAAGTAAACACACTGGAGCTGTGTTCTGAATGAGTAGCAGGATGTACCACTTTTATTTGGGAAGACTTGTCTCTGGGTCTTATTGTTATTCTATTGAAAAGCTGCCTGTGGGCTGGTCTGGTAAAAAGAAACTGAGAAAAAGCAGGAGCCAAATTAGGTTGCAAAGTAATGTTACAGGGCTTCTTGACTTGTCCTTGGCAACTAGAGGGGAAGGAAGTATCAGGGACACCAGGAAAGTGAGGAAAAGGGAAGACGGGAAATTGCAGACCCCAGCAACACGAGGCATTTGCAGGCGGGGAAAGAGCAAAGGCCTCTGATGGATTCCCCTGAGTAGGGGTGAATAGGCTGAGTTCTTTAGGAATAGTGAAGTCAGCCATTCAGTTAGCTTCTTCATCTGTACTCAGATCCTTTTATTATCCCCAAATCTTCATTAAAATTCTGTGACAACACCAGCTGTGTGGTGGAGCTGCCTTGAGGAATGGAGGAGAAGCTGGAGTCTGCATATCAGGAGCAAAGATGAAGAAAAGAGAGGCCAGGCATAACATGCCTGGGTAACAAAACTTGCATGGGTGAGTACGGCAAGGCAGGCGGCAGGAAGTCTGAAGGACAGATGACAGTCGTCACCAGGAAGAATGTACACTTCTCCCATCCCAGGAGCCTCACGAGTAACTAAAGAAGGAGGTAAACTTCCCAAAGCTACATGGCAAGAGTGTGCAGCTGAAATAAGACTTGTACACAGAATACTTGAAGACTCAGAGATCTATGAATTCTGTCTAATGCAAGCATGCTACGTCTCTTCAGTCGTGTCCAACTCTGTGCAACCCCATGGATAGCAGCCCACCAGGCTCTGCTGTCCACGGAGTTCTCTAGGCAAGAATACTGGAGTGGGTTGCCATTTCCTTCTCCACTGTCTAACACAAAAATCTGCTTTTCTCTCCTTTAAAAAGTCGATATTGTTTCTCCTGATGACATTTATGTAGAAAGCACTCATTGTGGTGCTTCTGATGGTTTACTCTCTTCAATTCAAAGCAAACTAATTCAAAGGAATTGGTTATTCTCTGCCAATCCAATCCATGAAAGACTTTTCTGGACACTGACAAACAAAATTTGTTCTGTTTTACACTTGTGAAAGTGAAATTGCTAGTTGCTCAGGCATATCCAACTCTTCATGACCCCACGGACTAGCCTGCCAGGCTCCTCCACCCATGGGATTCTCCAGGCAAGGATACTGGAGTGGGTTGCATTCCCGTCTCCAGGGGATCTTCCTGACCCAGGGATCGAATCTGAGTTTCCCACACGGCAGGCAGATCCTCTACCATCTGAGCCACTAGAGAAGCCCCAAACACAAGGCACTTTACTCCTTGTGGTGACATCTAAACATGCCTGTGAAGGGGAGAATTCTGAGCTGAATCATGTCAGTTTCTGGCTGCTCCATTTGCCAACGTCTTCCTTCCCATTATCCCTTTCAAAGACGGAAGCAAGGAGACGAAGTCATGACTCTCCACATCCAGATGACATAACATGAGGATGAACTAAAGCCCTGCCGTAATTCCCTCCTCTCAGACGGTGGGTTCTTTGCAGATACACCCAGAATTGGCTTCAGATTCTTCGCAATACCAGACCTGTGGCAGCCACTCTGAGTGAGTCAGAACTGGCGGGTGGGATGCAGCGGATCCCTCCTGTGCCCTGTCTCCTCCTCTCAGCTCACCTTTCACGACAGACATTGCTGCAGCCCGTGCCTCTGCTCACAGGCATCTCCTGACTGCACCTCACACTGGCTTCACCCCTCATCTGTCACTCTCTCACCTCTGGGTTTCCTGCCACCACCCTGAAGGACCCGTAGGGTACCTGTCACATTCCCTCGTGTGTGCAGCCTGGAGACACAGGGGGAGTTAAGGCTCACAGGGCAACTCTCGACCAGTGAGAATGCAAGGCAGTGGATGAGCGTGAGTGGTCCCTTTCCAGCCTCTCGGTGGTCCATTCTGATGCACAGCTTACACTCGTCCGAGTCCCCCTGCCCGCAGCAGTGACCAGCTCAAGAAGGCACCCTTCAGCCAGCTCTGCCACTTCCCTCCTTTATTCTCCACTGTCCTTTGCTCTTGTTTCTTGGGGCCACTTCCCCAAATGAACAACCTACATTCACGCCCTTGTTTTTTGAGGAGAAAACCATGCTAAGCACACTAGACCTTCACTATTGAAACAACAATAAGGTTCATACATAAAATAATTTGATATTTATTTTGTATTTTTCTTTTATAGTTTCTCCCTCAAGAAGCCCAGAAAGGATTTAAACACACAGTATGACAAATTGTCCTTTACACCTCTTCATCGCCTGACATAAAATATTGTCATGTGGATTAATTTAGGCTTCCCTGACAACTCAGTTGGTAAAGAATCCACCAGCAAGGCAGGAGTTGGTTTAATTTGTATTAAAAGTAATCTATGTTTGAAATATTTGCACTTAGTTCTGTCTCTGACAATTAAAAGTAAATGGAACTTTCTCTTTTAATTTTACTTTAGATCTGGCTTAACATTTATTCCTATATAGTATGTTGACTTTTTTTTATATACTTGGCACTTGTTTTTATGGATTATATGAGATGGTTTTGATAGAACCTGATGTTAAGTTTACCAGAATTGTCCTTGTCCTCCTGAAAATTCTGGCTGTTAATCCATGTCCTGTCCTTATTATGCTTTAAATTTAAAAAAAAAAAAAAAAGATCTGAGATGCCTCAGGACAATCAAGACTTGGGATTTGTTCTTTAATTTTTCCTTTTTATGAGGATACCAGTCATATTGGATTGGGGCTTCCCTGGTGGCTCAGCTAGTAAAGAACCTACCTGCCAATGCATGAAATTTAAGAGATGCAGGTTCAGTCTCTGGGATGGGAAGATCCCCTGCAGAAGGGAATGGCAATCCACTCCAGTATTCTTGCCATGGACAGAGGAGCCTGATGGGCTACAGTCTATGTGGTCGCAAAGGGTCGGACAGGACTGAGTGATTGAGCACCTGCACACACCCACGCATATATGCATACTGGATTAGGTTTCACCCTAAAGGTCTCCTTTAGCTTGATTATCTCTTTAAAGACTGTATCTTCAAATAAGGTCACATTCTGAAATAACAGGGAGGTCAGGACTTTCACAGACGAATTTAGGAGGACACAGTTCAACTGACAATGGTCAGATTCTCAAAATGAGGCTTCATAACTGCACACAAAGCCCTGAAATTCTGACCTGCTTTTCACCCACCTCTTGAAAATGGAAACATTTCTTCCCCTTCCTGCTCCAACTCCTAAGGGAGTATCCTGGCTTGGGAAGTCACTGTTACCAATGAGAATGTGTTATATTTTTCAGGGGCTATTTGGGCAAAGCAGGAATCACTGGTCTTGGGTAATGTTTTAATAACATAGACAATAAATATTTTATATGCTAGTAAAGTGAGTTTTTCCTCCTATATATCAACTACATGTAGATGAATAGATGAAGATAATTTTCTTTATGGCTTCAGAACAGAGTGGAAAATTTATATGCAATGGCCATGGGATGGATTTATTTCCAAAAAAATGACATTCTCTGCAGTTTCAGTTTTGTGCAAAGAATTCTAAAGGTTTCAATATGCTACTCAGCAGAGCCCTGCTTATTTGATCTGCAGTGAAGGGACCAGTTGTGAATTCTGGCTTCGTTTCCAATCTAAAAGGATTTAAGGAAAAGTGGTGTTTTTAGCTGTAAGTCTTAAAACTTAACCATATTCTGGAATTAGATCAAACAGAAGACATAAATTAAGCTTTCTACAGACTATATATGGATCCAGACTCACAAGTTAATGTTACATTGAGACCGTTTCACCGAGATTCTAGTGTACATTTTTAATGACTTGGCCATGAGTAATTATCTTATTAAGTAGTATTGGGACCTTTCACAAACAGCTCGGATGTCAGAAGCAGTCCTAAATGCTCGTGTTCATCTGTGTTCTTCCCATATCAATTTAACGGAAACCCAGATTCAGAATTCAACCCCTTCCCAGATCTCCACAGGAATACCCATGACCTCAAGTATATATCTGATATTTTACATACATTGAACATCCAGGGATTACCAGGAGCTCTGAGCACAGTATTCTTCCAGTCCCTTTCTCCCTACTCTCTTTTCTTGCTTTCTCCTTTTTGTGTTTTCTCCACCCTCCACCCCTCCCTCAGCCATACCATCCCTTCAGTAAAAATGCCAATTCCTCCTCTCAGTTCATGCAGAGCATGAATTACAGTGTATCAAACTATTATCTCAAGTAAACAGCAGTGCTTTCCCTATTAACAAATAGGAGAACACACTTCTCTCTGTTGCATTACACACTGACCATGGGTAACTTACTTCACCTCTATAACTCTAAAGACCTACAGTGAAAATCCCCTGATAAAATGATTTTAGATATAACAAGATTGCCCTGTCTCAATCAGGAAAAGCTAAAGTTTATTTCGGTGTGAGGGGGAAAAAAGTGACATCAGAAGCAGAAAGAGTAAACAATCTCAAACTATTTGGGGAAAGGAAAACAGTCCTCAGAATCCTGAATGGGCCAGCGTTCAATTCCCTTGAACCAAACCGGCCAGTTAAATAGGAAACTTCAAAATCCCAAACTTCAGTAGGCCTTGGGTAGTGGGGATGACGCACTTGGACCCTGGAACTTCCTGGACCCTGGACCCTGAAACTTGCTGGAACTTCTATTTCACACAACTGAATTTTTAAACTTCTCATATTATGATGGGGTTTTATATGAATATGGAATTTTTTAAGCCTTATATGTCTTATTAGACTCTCAAAATAACTACCCCATTCAACAGTAGAAAAGAAAAATTAAAAACAGACATCTCTGAAGAAAGTAAGGGACTTAACAAATCAGTAACAAGAGCTGGGACTCCTACCAGTTCTTCTAATGGTAACTAGACGAATTCTTCTTGGACCGCATGCTTCCTTCCCCAGGAGACTTCATCAAAACAGATAACGGAAATTTTTCTTCCAAAACACTTATTTGGAATGATACTCAGTTAATTATCTCATGTTTTATGTGGCCTTTGTCCATATGTTTTAGAAACTTTGAAGGTTCATGCCTTCCTGTTGGACCAATTGGTGGCATCCAACTGCACTCTGTCAAGCCTCTGGTGGCTCAGAGGTTAAAGCATCTGCCTGCAATGTGGGAGACCTGGGTTCGATCCCTGGATTGGGAAGATGCCCTGGAGAAGGAACTGGCAACCCACTCCAGTACTCTTGCCTGGAGAATCCCGTGGACGGAGAAGCCTGGTGGGCTACAGTCCATGGGGTCGCAAAGAGTCGGACACGACCGAGCGACTTCACTTTCACAACTGCACTCTGGGTCTAAACCACCCTGGCAATATGCTGAAGTCAGTCAGACAAGCGATCATTTCAGCAAGTAAACAGGATGGGCAATTCTGTCATAACTGCCCATCTCCCCAGTGAAGCTTCATTCCCTACTGGTATAAAGAATTCTGCAAAAACATCAAGGTTGGGAGCCTTCCTTGGTGGTCCAGAGCCTAAGACTCTGTGCTCCCAGCTCAGGCTTGACCTGTGACCCAGGTTTGACCCCTGGTCAGGGAACTAGACCCCATGTGCCACAACTAAGACCCAGCACAGCCAAATAAATATTTTAAAAAATAAAGTCAAGGTTGAAAGAAAGGAAAAACTGGTTCTGTAGTGATTTACAGGGTAAGATATGTAACAGCAATAATAGTAATAATAATAATAGTGAGAAGAAGACTAGCAAGAGATTTATTGAGTGCTTACTATATTCCAGGTACTGTGCAAAACACATCACAATTTAATCTTAATGAGAAAACATTTTATACATCTATTTTTGACCTTTTTTTTTTTTTTTTACTAGAAATAAATATTGCATGGATGGTAAACTAGCGAACTTTTCCAAAATAAAATCTAGGCTTTGATGCCTACTACTTGATCAAATAAGTAGATGTGAACAATTATGACTAAAACTTCCAGCATTGCTATCATGTAGAAGAACAAGAACCACAAGAAATGACCATGATATCTAATTTAGTATTTGCTTCTTAAACAGGTGTTGCAACATCTGCTTTCTCCATTCATCTGCCCTGCAGGTGTAAGTTAATCTTTCCTATGTACTGGTTATTTTTCACGACAGAAAATACTCATGTGCTTTATGGAAAAACCATGTCCAAAGCTAGAAGCAAGTTTCACCATGATAATCTACTGTTATTTGCCTATGTTTATGGCATTGCTTTCTCTCTGCTCTCACAAATAACTTCAACCTATCTTCTAGACAAGTAGAGACACTGGGACTGTTTAGGTCTTAAAGTTTCTATAGCATAATTCTTTCATGAAGATGTCCATATTTAATCCCCACGTAGTCTGTCCATATTTGATCCCCACATAGTCTGTTGGTATGATCAGAAAAAGGCTTTGGAAATCAGAACAAAAACAGTGGCCATCGAGTGATACATGTTGACATTTTCATGATAGGCAGTCTGGGTTTGAATTTGCCTTCTGCCATTTATTAACTGCATGACCTGAGTTGCTTACCTGTCTTCTCTGAGCTTTGTCATCCTTAAAATGAAGATAAGAACAGCATCTGTCTTATGGGGTCAATGTGAGGCTTCAAGGAGATAAGGCACATAGATGTGTTAACATAGTGTCTGGCACATAATGACAGCTTAGTAAGCACTACTTATTATGATTACGCCTTCCTCTGCCACTTAGTGCAAATTTGGCCAAGTCATTCAACCTTTGTAGCCTCTGATGCTATAAGGAAATAGATTAAACTAGATGTTTGCTAAAATCTTTTTCAGCTCTAATTTTCTATGAGCTGAAATCACTCTGTACATTCATAGGAGATATAGTTCAGTTGTTCAGCCGTGTCCAGCTCTCTGTGACCCCATGGACTGCAGCATGCCAGGCTTCCCCATCCTTTACTATCTCCCAGAGTTTATTCAAACTCATGTCCATTGAGTCAGTCATACCATCTAACCATTTCATCCTCTATCGCCCCCTTCTCCTGCCCTCAATCTTTCCCAACAATAGGGTCTTTTCCAAGGAGTAAGCTCTTTTCATCAGGTGGCCAAAGCATTGGAGCTTCAGCTTCCAGCATCAGTCCTTCCAGTGAAAATTCAGGGAAGCCCAGGAGATATAGTTGAAAGTGAAAATCACTCAGTTGTGCCCGACTCTGTGACCCCATGGACTGTACAGTCCATGGAATTCTTCAGTCCAGAATACTGGAGTGGGTAGCCGTTCTCTTCTCCAGGCGATCTTCCCAACCCAGGAATCAAACCCAGGTCTCTTGCATTGCAAGCGGATTCTTTACCAGCTGTGCCACCAGGGAAGCCCAGGAGAAACAGTGATCACCAGATACTCAATACGTTCCTCTACATTTCTCAACATTGTGCTTGACTTGAGACCTCATGACGGAAATGTGAACATAAATGATGTTCTTCTTTGGGTCCAAGGCAGTTATGAGCAAGTGTGAATCTCTTCCTTCCCATGTCACAGTATGAAAGCAGCCTGGACCTCTGAGATCCCACTAAAGAAAATCTGCCCGGCCTGCACTTGACTGCGACAAGAATAAGAAGTAATACTTTGTTGTGTTAAGTAAATGAGATTTTAAAGTTTGGCTGTTATAGCAGCCAGCAGTTACTTGCCCTGACTTATACAGTACTCAGACTCTTCCACATTCTATATCTTAAAATTGTAATGTAGGTAAAGCTTTTTAAAAATAAGGCACACAATTTCTGGGAAGAGGGAGGGGCAGGGGGAGAAGAAAGGAAATGTAGTTCATAGATCAACATGTGGCCTGAGAGGCATGCGTGAAAAACATGAAGAGAATGAGAAGCCAAATATGGCAATGTTTTACGTGTAGCTCCAGGTTTGTGGGGGTTTTTTTTTTTTGTTTGTTTGTTTTTTGGCATTTACTAGATACCATCTTTTTCCCATTAGCTTGCTTCCAGGTTTATTCCACTATACATGCAGGAGGCTCTGACTCCTAAGTCAGAAAAGTCTCTGTTTTTACAACATCTTAACATTTCTTCTGGTTTTTACTGGACATGGTACAATTCTTACAGCATAAGCAATTTTACTATAACTACACTAATTATAAGAAGAAAAACAGTTCACATCTAAGGTAAACTGAAAAGTCATACAATATCTGGTGGCCCTATCTCACAAGACTGTTGTGAAGATCAAAGTAGACACCAGAGGTTGAAAATTGTGAAGTGTTATACAATTCAGTGAGGTGGGTGATGTGATGATGAAACGAGAAGCATATTGCAAAGGCAGTAGAACTGGATATCTGATATGGAAAACCTATATTTCTAAAGAGAAGAAATTTATGAAGGTCAAAATACAAAGCATGAAATCTTTGTATTTGTAGAAAGCTACACAGGAACTGTAATAACAACAGCCTAGCTTCATTCTACAGAGTATATACTCATTTCTCTATTCTCTTCCTTTAAAGAGAAAGCTACTAAACTTATATATATTTGCAAGAATATTAACACCTTCTTCAGAATAACTGAAATTATAACAACAGGGACAATAGCCTTTCTAAGCAGCGACATATTTACAAACTTCTGGATAGTTTAGGGCCTCCCAGCTGGCTCAGTGGTAAAGAACCCACCCGCCAAGCAGGAGATGCACGATCGATCCCGGGGTCAGGAAGATCCCTGGAGAAAGAAATGGTAATCCACTCCAGTATTCTTCCCTGGGAAATCTCATGTCAGAGGAGCCTGGAGGTCTACAGTCCATAGGGTCACAAAGAGTTGGACACAACTCAGCAACTAAAGAGCCGCAGCGTTAGGGTAGTTTAGAGAAACTGGAATTCTTTAAGAGTTTCCATCCATGTTTTTTTAACTAAGAAAATAGTGTTGGTAGACACACATCAATGTCATTTAATTAATAATGATTGATTTAAACATGAATTCCAAAGCAAATAAATACCAGTGATTCATCTCTCCATGTCATTTATCAAGATGGTTCTACCCAAGCCATTTGCGATTTGGATGGAATGCTGGAACCGGGACCACTGCATCGTAACAAACAAGACAGATGAAAATCTCAGAGGATGACTGTTGACCTAATCCAAACAAACTATCTCCTGGCTCCAGTGACTGTTGCCAAGTCTCAGCAGAGTGCTAAGAATAAATATAGCACAAGCGCGGAAAAGGGTCTGCTTGACTTTCTGCTTGTGATTGTTCGAGCGGATGAGAGAGAGAACTGTGAGCTGAGCTCTGCCAACTGCATGGAAGCCATCAGCTCGTTGACGTCAGTGCTCAGAACGAGGTGTGCTGTGAAAGCAGCAGTCCCTCACGAGATAAAAGGGAAAAGTAAACAATGTGACCCGAAGAAGAGGACGAAGCTTGAGGCAGTGCATCAGGTCATGGAGACAGGAATACTACTTCACTCTGCCAAAAGCTACCACCCAGCGATACCCTGCTGGAACCCTGGGAGAGTGGGTTTTCCTGAAAGGGGACTGACAAACGGTCTGAAGAGGCACCTAGCAGCAGCTACTTCATACCAGAAGAACAATGATCCATGCATTTCCTAAGGCTTTGAGCCAGGTACATTGTGTAAGTCACAGGAGACTTGCTTCTCCAAGGCCTGGCCAACAGTGGTCAGGTCATCTCATACTTAAACTGTATATTGAACATGCCATGGTTTTTAAAAGAAGCAAAAATTCCGGTTGAATAGTCATCAGTGACTTTAGATTAGATGTAACTAATTGCCAAAAGGGTCCCACAACATGGATATACTGAACAGCTCTTATACTTCTCACCCAGTGTCCAGCAATCGGTGAAGGGGTCACTGCCAATAGGAACAGAGAAAGGAAATGGGAGTGAGAAGAGTGAAGTGTAAGACATGGAGGATGGAGAGACGGGGTAAAGGATTGGACTTCTATCTTAAATCATGACAGCTCTGAGGCCTGCATTTCAATAATTTGGTCTTTTGCCAACCACAAACTCCCTGGAGACAGGGGAGACTTGTTAACAAACTAGACATGCCTCTCCCTGAAACACACACACATACACCTCTACCTGAGCAACATTTTAAATTGCAGTTCCATCTGTAAAAATTCAATCTTTCATGCCAGATAAAAAGATTCTCAAAATAGCTTAAGACCCCCCAGATCTGTTCAATACCAAGTTTAATCATGTTGCCTGATACCTTGATATGAAATATAAGATGGTTGGATGGGGCTCAGTGACATTCTTACTTGCTCAGCACACTTAGAATTTTGTTGTTTAGTGTTGCTTCTTGACTGCATAGCTTTCTTCCAGGCTTAATTTCCTTCTTGCTGAATTATGTCAATCAGAAGTTCAAAAGCAGAGAGCTATGAGTAGTAACAATTACTTTTTAGGATGCCTGAGATTTTTTTATTGACCAACCCAACAGTTACAGTTTTAGGTAAAAGTTGATTTTTTTTTCTCTGCACCTTAAAGATGTTTCTTTGTTTTGCAGCACCCATTGCTACCGAACAGAATTGTTTCATCAGGCTAAACACCATCCCTTTATAAGCAATATGATTTTTCTCTCAATTGGATTTAAAGTTTTCTTTAAATATGACTATGCAACAGCTCCTTTTTCATAAAATCCTTCAGACTTGGACTTCTATCTTAAATCATGAAAACTACTTAGCCATGATCAATTTTTAAAAATATCTTCATTTCCTTTTTCTTTTCTTTTTTTTTGTTTTTCTTTTTTAAAACAATTAATTTATTTATTTTACTTGGAGGCTAATTACTTTACAATATTGTGGTGGGTTTTGCCATACATTGACATGAATCAGCCCTGGGTGTACGTGTGTCCCCCATCCTGAACCCCCCTCCCGCCACCCTCCCCATCCCATTCCTCAGGGTCATCCCAGTGCACCAGCCCTGAACACCCTCCCTCATGCACTGAACCTGGACTGGCGATCTATTTCACATATGTTTCAATGCTCTTCTCTCTTTTTTGGCTCTCTGCTAGACATATGACAGAGATTCTCAAACATGTATCCCATTCAAGTTCTCTATTTCTTGATGTTTCTGTGTTGCATTCAGCGTGATTTTCTCAGGTCTGTCTTCCAATTCATTAGTTTCCTCTTCGATGAGTACGTGTCTGTGTGTGCTAAGTTGCTTCAGACATGTCTGACTCTGTGTGACCCTATGAACTGTAGCCTGCCAGGCCTCTCTGTCCATGGGATTTCCCAGGCAAGAATACTGGAGTGGGTTGCCATTTCCTCCTCCAAGAGATCTTCCCGACCCAGAGATTGAACCTGTGTCTCTAGTGTCTCCTGCATTAGCAGGCGGGTTCTTTACCACTAGTGCCACCCGGGAAATCCCTCAATGAGTATAGTCTTTGGTTAATACATTATTGACCTTTTTGGTATTTTGTATTTTAATTTTATTAAAATATAAATATCATATGGCACACAATTCATTCAACTGTACAATTCAATGGTTTTTAGCATATTCTCAGAATTGTGAGAATATCATCACAATAAATTTTAGAACATTTTTATCACTCCAAAAGAAACTCTGTTCTCTTTAGGTGTCACTTCCCAAACACTCCCAGCCCTAGATAACAACTGATACACTTCTGTCCCTATGGATTTGTCCTGTTCGGGACATTTCATGTCACTCAAACAATATGTGGCCTCTTGTGAATGGCTTCTTTCATTTAATGTTTTCAAGCTTCATCTATGTTGTAGCATGTGCCAATACTTCATTCCTTTTTATTGCCAAATAATATTTCCTGTGTGACTATACCACTTATTATTATCCATCCATCAGTTGGTGGGTATTTGGATTATTTCTACTCTTTGACTATTATGAAGAATGCCGCTATAATCTTTCACATAAAACATATTTTGGTGGACATATTTTTCTTGGGTGTAGGAATGGAATTGTTGGGTCATAGAATGACTTGAGGGCTTCACAGGTGACACAGTGGTAAAGAACCCATCTGCCAATGCCAGAGACGCAAGTTCGATCCCTGGGTTTGGAAGATCCCCTGGAGTAGGAAATGGTAACCCACTCTAGTATCCTTGCCTGGAAAATTTCAAGGAGAGAGGAGCTTGGTGGGCTATAGTCCACAGAGTCACAAAGAGTCAGACACGACTGAGCATGCACAGACAGTATGTTTACCTTTTGAGGAGTTTCCGGGTTGTTTTCCAAAGTGTCCTATTTTACATTCCTAATAACAGTGTATGAGGGTTCTAATTTCTCCACTTCCTCTCCAGTGCTTGTTCTTCATGAGTTCGTGTCATCCTTGCACAGGGGCAATGCTAATCTTCTCTGTAACATTCCAATTTTAGTATACATGCTACTCAAGCAAGAACTTACACATCTTTTAATTATACATATATGAAGTGATATCCCATTATGGTTTTGATTTACCATTTGTATACCTTTTTTGGAGACATGTCTGTTCAGATCCTTTCTAATTTTTTAATTGGTTTGTCTTTTTATTTTTGAGTTCTGAGAGTCCTTTATACACTCTAGATGCAATTCCCTTATTAGATATATGATTTGCAAATATTTTCTCCCATTCAGTGGGCTGTCTTTCCACTTTCTTGATTACGTTCCTTGCAGTACAAACGTGTTAGTTTTGATAAAGTCCAATTAGTCATTTTTTCTTTTGTTTCTTATACTTTTGTTTTTATATTTTAAAAAACCATTGCCAAATTCCAGGTAACAGATCTATGCCCATGCTTTCTTCTAAGAGTGCCATATTTTCAGCTCTTACATTTAGGTCTGTGATGTGCTTTTACTTAATTTTTGTATATGATGTGAGGTATAGGTCCAACTTTATTTTTCTTTCTGCATGCAGAAATTCAGCTGCCCCAGTATTGTTTATTGAAAAGATTATTCTTTCCCCCATTTAATTTTTTTGGTACATTTGTCAAAACTCAATTGCCTATAAATGGAGGGTTTATTTATAAACCCTGAACTCTTAGTTCTACCCCCCTGACCTAGACGTGTGTCCTTCTGCCAGTGCCACACTGTCTTGATTATTGTAGCTTTACAGCAAGTTTTGAAGTTGGGAAATTTAAGTCCTCCAATTTACAACTTTGTTCTTTTCCAAGATTATTTTGACTCTTTCAGTATCCTTGAATCCCCATATGAATTTTAGAACAGCTTGTCAATTTTTGAAAAGAAACCAAGTCTGAGATTGATAACAATTACATTGAATTAGATCAACTGAGGGAGAAGAATTCAAGAATTCAATCTGTAGATCAATTGTTAGAAGATGACACACGCACATAAAATGTCCTTCTATTTGTTTTAGTCCTCATTAGTCATTTCCAACAACGTTTTAAAGATTATTGAGTGTAAGTTTCATGCTTTTGTAAAACTTATCCTAAGTATTTTATTCTTTTTAAGCTATTGTAAAAAAATGTCTGAATTTCATTTTAAGATTACTCATTGCTAGTGTACAGAACTATAATCAGTCATTTTAAATTGAGGTACATAGATTTATAATGTTATATACTAGTTTCATGTGTACAACATGGTGACTCAAAATTTTCATAGATTATACTCCACTCAATTTTATTATAAAAATATTGGCTATACTCTCTGTGATGTACAATACATCCTTACGGTTCATTTCATACTAGTAGTTTGTACTTATTAGTCCCCTGCCCCTATCTACAATTGACTGTTTTATATTAATACTATAACCTATAATCTTTCTGAACTTACAACTTCTACTAGTTTTTAGTGGATTGCTTAGGATTTTCTAAATACAAAATCATGACATCTGTGAATAGGAACAGTTTTACTTCTTGTTTTCCAATCTTGAAATAGTTTTACTTGTTGTTTTCCAATCTTGAAGACTTCTATTTTACTTTCTTGGTTAAATGCACTGACTAGAATCTCTAGCTGGAGAAGGCAATGGCACCCCACTCCAGTACCCTTGCCTGGAAAATCCCATGGATGGAGGAGCCTGGTAGGCTGCAGTCCATAGGGTCGCTAAGAGTCCGGACACGATTGAGCGACTTCACTTTCACTTTTCACTTTCATGCATTGGAGAAGGAAATGGCAACCCACTCCAGTGTTCTTGCCTGGAGAATCCCAGGGACGGGGGAGCCTGGTGGGCTGCCGTCTATGGGGTCGCACAGAGTCAGACACGACTGAAGCGACTTAGCAGCAGCAGCAACAGCAGAATCTCTAGCACAGTGTAGACTAGAAGTGATGGGAACAAACATCTTTGTCTTGTTCCTGATTTTAGGGGGAAAGTTTTCAGTCTTTCATCTGTAAGTGTGATATTAGCTGTAGACTTTTTTTGATACCCTTTATTGGATTGAGAAAGTTTCCCTCTATTCCGAATTTTTAAAGTGACTTTATCATGAAAGGATATTGGATTATTTCAAATAGGTTTGCTGCATCTATTCAGATATCCCTGGGTCGGGAAGATCTCCTGGAGAAGGGTATGGCAATCCACTCCAGTATTCTTGCCTGGAAAATTCCATGGACAGAGGATCCTGGGGGGCTACAGTCCATAGGGTCACAAAGAGTCAGAAATGACTGAGTGACTAACACTTTCACTTTTCACTATTCAGATGATAATGTGAGATTTTGCCCTTTATTATTACATATTGAGCTCCCCAGGTGTATCAGTGGTAAAGAATTCACCTGCCAATGCAGGAGATGTGGGTTCAATCCCTGGGCCAAAAACATCCCCTGGAGGAGGAAATTGTTAGTCACTCCAGTAGTCTTGCCTAGAAAAATCCCATGGACAGAGGAGCCTGGAGGACTCCCATGAGATCACAAAGAGTCAGATACAACCGAGCATACAGCACACACACACACACACACATACACACACATTACATAGATTTTCAGATGTTAAAACCAATTTTGTATTAATTACACTTGGTCATGTGTGTATATATATAATTCTTTCAGTATGTTCCCATATTTGGCTGGTTATATTTTGTTGAGGATTGTATCTACATTCATAAAAATATTGGTCCATAGTTTTCCTTTCTTGTCATGTCTTTGTCTGGATTTTGCATCAGCATAAAGGTGATCCCCTAAAATGAGTTGAAATTGTTCCCTCCTCTTCTGTTTTTTGGAAGAATTCATGGAGAAGTGGTATTAACTCTTTAAAAGTTTTCTTAAATTAACCAGTAAAACTATCCAGGCCTAGACTTTCCTTTGTGCCTAGTTTTTTGGCTAAATTTACAGGTATATTCAGATTTTGTATTTTTTATTGAGTCAGTTTTGGTAGTTTGTATCTTTGTAGTAAATAGTCTATTTAATCTAATTAATCCAATTTATTGGCATACAATTGTCCATATTACTTCTGTTTAATCCTTTTTCATCTCTGTAAAGTTGGTAGTGATGTTCACTTTCATTTCTAATTTTAATAGGTCGAGTCCTCTCTTTTTTCCCTTGTTCAGTCTAGGCAACATAGAACCCTTGGTTGCTTACCACTGGCTGTCACAGTGGCAGAATTTAACCCATTCAATTGAAACACTACAACCACTCAACTTGTGCTCTGATAGCTGCATTTGGCTTGGCAATCTTGTCCCAGGAATTCTGATGATACTGTCAATGACCAAATTAAACTGGAATTACAGTAATTTGGTCTTATTAATATGGTAAACATACATTGTTCAGAAGCTTTGGTGAGCTCCATGGTTCCTAAACTCTGTTCCAAATCACTTCAGAGTACCACAAAAAATTCACAAGAGCCCTGCAAGATATTTTAAAATTTCTAGGGAAACATAGCAGTATTTCTTACACAAACTATTACTAACAAGTTGTGTGGATATAAACATTTAATAAATAAGATGGTTAAGACATTCTTTTGGAGAAGGCAATGGCACCCCACTCCAGTACTCTTGCCTGGAAAATCCCATGGACAGAGGAGCCTGGTAGGCTGCAGTCCATGGGGTCGCGAAGAGTCGGACATGACTGAGCGACTTCACTTTCACTTTTCACTTTCCTGCATTGGAGAAGGAAATGGCAACCCACTCTAGTATTCTTGCCTGGAGAATCCCAGGGATGGGGGAGCCTGGTGGGCTGCCGTCTATGGGGTCGCACAGAGTCGGACACGACTGAAGTGATTTTGCAGCAGCAACAGCAGCAAGACATTCTTTGGCTTATAAATACTATGAAAAAATAATCAAATCACTGTGACTTGAAAAAATTTTGCAACCTCTGGATTATTTATTTTTGTTTTTCCCCACAGCCTTATTAAGGATAATTGCATGGGTTTTATTAAACTTTTTGACATATTAAAAAGAGTTCCAAGAACCTTTCTAACCTCATGAGCCACAAGTTGGTAACTGATAGATGAAGGTGTCTCTAAAATCACATGATTAGGACAAAACTGTGTATTATTTGTAAGTACATGTTCCATGGCGATATCATTATGGTGATATAAAACCTCCTGCTCTTGCTCACATTTCCCAAAGATATTTTTCTAGAGGTAGAGAAGGAGCAAAAGAGGCAATTAACTTATTGTGTTGCATTTGGGGAACACTTCATCTATTATACAAAAACTGATTTAGCATATACTGTGTGCCAGACTTGGTGAACAAAACAAAGAAGCCCTGACTAATATTCTAAAATCTAAACACTTAATGTAATAAGAGTGAGGTATGGTGCTTTAAAAAAGATGGTCAGGAAAGAGGTCAGATATGGGACACTTAAGTAAATATCTGAATGAAGAGACAGAGAGCAATGCAGATAATTGGAGAGGGTTCCAGGGCTTCCAGGTGGCTCAGTGGTAGAGAATTCACCGGCCAGTGCAGGAAATGCAAGAGATGCTGGTTTGATCCCTGAGTTGGGAAGATCCCCTGGAGGAGGAAACAGCAACCCACTCTAGGGCTCTTGCCTGGAGAATCCAATGGACAGAGGAGTCTGGTGGGCTACAGTCAGACACAAGTCAGACACAACTGAGCACCCAGCCTCAGGCAGAGGGTTCCAGCAGGTGCAGGGGTCAGAGCATGCTCGGCAGTCTAGGTAAGCGTGTACATCATCTAGCCTTTGCCTCTGGGCAGGTGTGTTCCTAGCCTCCTCCAACCCAGAGAGTGCAGTGCACAGGACGTCTCACAGTGTCCTATTCCTGTCAACCTCCTGCTCTTCCTTCCTTGCTTTCTCCCTTCCTTCCTTCTCTCCCTCTGTCCTTTCTTCTTTCTTCCACCAAATGCTTACTGAAAGTCTATTGTACACCATCCATTCTTCTTGGTACTTAGGATCCAGCAGTAAATAAAACAGACGTGGCCCCAACTTGCTTGAAATTTACAGACTAGTAAACTAAGGTCATTTATAAACAAACAAACCAAAAATCCCAAGTGTGGCAAGTATTAAACACTTGTTCAGTGAACCTGGCCCAAATTAAGAGATAAATATTTGACCAATGAATCAATGTTCGAATGAATGAACAAATGAAGAGATGAATTGACTGACCTTTAAGATGTTATTACTCTGAGGTTTTTACCATAGCAGAATAATTAGAATTTTTTGTCTGATTCTCATTTTCTATTTCTATATTGCTACAAGTGAAATATGTTGAGTAAGAATTCAACTAAATCTGTCAGTCAAAAAACTTCATAAGAAAATCAATTAACTTGCTCAAAATCATTTCTGTACTTTCAGAAAAAAAGAAAGCAGCTGCCTGATGATATTTTTAATTGAATTCAGAAGCTATTACCTACGAGAACCTTTAATTTATTCTTACCCAGTCAGTCGAAAACAATTTAAGCAAAGCAGAATCTGTTTTCTTTTAAGTTGCAACTGAGCTGAGAGCTGCCATGCCAGGTTTCACCCAGTGTGAGTTTCAGAAACTGAATGATAAACACCAGTAAATGAAACCTTTTCCTAGAATGCCAGCAGGACTGCTTTAACCGAGGTTAGGCTACTAGGCAACAATCTAAGAAAGCCAATATTCTGTTGCTAATTACCCATCTAAAAGGCTAGAGAGGAAATTATAGAAAGAAGCAATCTTCTTAATAATTCCCCAATTACTCCACCCTGAATCATCTCTTACTCATGAAAGGGTGAATATGGTAGTTTCAGAGAATCTCAGCTCTCATTCAAGTGAGAATTAGAGAGATTGCTTTCCTGAAAGAAATGGGCTTAACAGTTCTATGCAAAAACACCTTATCCTCCGTATGAAAGTTAAAGTGTTAGTCACTCAGTCATGTTCGACGCTTTGTGACCCCATGCATGGACTGTAGTCTGCCAGGCTCCTCTGTCCATGGGATTCTTCAAGAAAGAATACTGGAATGGGTAGCCATTCCCTCTTCCAGGGGATCTTCCTGACCCAGGGATTGAACCTGGGTCTCTGGCATTGCAGGCAGATTCTTTACTATCTGAGCCACCAGGGAAGCCATACCTCCATGTAGTATTTACAAATGCTGTGGGTGAGAGTGACAGAGAGGGAAGGCTTCTGGAGGCTGAAGTGGTGGGAGCCACAGAGCTCAAATTGATGTCAATACTGTCAGTCACAAAGCAATCTGGTCTCTACTGGTTCATCTGTTTGTTCATTACATATGAACAAGACAGAAAAGCTTACAGTTGAATGAGGGAGTCATGTGAGAAATTGGTACACAAATAAACAAGATGGTCAAATATAACTGTGCCTTGAAGAAAATTTCCAAGGTGATGTGACAGAGAGTAACTTTAGAAGACTTGTTTAATAAAGTGGTTAAGAAAGGCCTTCAGGCTATTTTTCTGAGTTTTATGTATTACATATGTCCTCTGTGTTCTTTTTAAATAGGGCATAACCATGCTGCTGTCAAATTGGCGACTGTAGACACCCAACAATTGGTTCTTTTCCAGCCAACTCATCATGAGTCTATGGAAAGGAAGGGAATGGGGATAGGTCTTAACACAATGACTGGAATTAGCCAATACAAGATACAGGGGGAAAAGTCGCTTCCTCCTTTATGACCATGGCTAGGTAAAATAAGTCCTTAGCATTACTAAAAAACCAAGAATATTAGAGAAAAAAAATTTTTAAGTTGGATTTAAAAAAAAATTCAAAGCTTTTGTTTTTAGAAAGACACCTTTTAGGAAATTAAAAAGCAGACCACAGACTGGGAGAAAATATCTAATATGTACCAAAAATATTATGTGTGTGCATACTCAATATATATATGTATAAATACATGTTGTTGTTTAGTCTCTTGGTCATGTCCAACTCTTGCAACTCCATAGACTAGAGCCCTGCCAGGCTCCTCTGTCCATGGGATTCTTCAGGCAAGAATACTGGAGTGGGTTGCCATTCTCTTTTCCAGGGGATCTTCTGGACCCAGAGATCGAATCCACACCTCTTGCACTGGCAGGTGGATTCTTTAGTACTGAAGCTCCTATAAATACATACATGTGCATGTGCATATAACATATAGGATGTGTATGTTTCATATGTCATATATATCTGGAAAAGGACACATAAAGAACATATAGTGAACTCTTAAATATTAATAATTAGAACATAGCTCAAATTTTAATTGGAGAAAAGATTGAAACAGGGACTTCACAAAAAATGATAGAAAATGACCTATAGCACTCAAAAAGATGTTCAACACCATTAGCCATCAGAGAATTACAAATTAAAACCACAGTGAGATACCCCTTTTCACCCACTGTAATGGCTAAGATGAAAAAGAGTAACCATACCAAGCGCCAGTAAGAATGTGGAAAAATAAACTCATACATGGCTGGGGTACACACAAACTTGCATAAAATGTTCATAAGAGTTTTATTTCAAATAGCGAATAACTGGGAACAGTCTTTGGAGAAGGAAATGGCAACCCACTCCAGTATTTCTGCCTGAAAAATTTCACGGACAGAGGAGCTTGGTGGTCTACACTCCATAGAGTCAGAAAGAGTCAAACGACTGAACACACACACACAACAACAACAAGGAACAGTCTTACCACCCATCACAGATGGATGGATAAGCAAGTTGTGTTGTACGTACAGAATGGAATACTACTTGGCAATAAAATGGACTACATTCTATAGCATGGATGACTCTGAAAAACATGCTGAGTAAAATAAGCCAGGCACAAAAACACATGCTGTATGATGCCACTTGCATGAAATCCTAGAAAAAAGAAAATCTAATCTACAGCAGTAAAGAGCAGATTAGTGGGTGCCTGGGCTGTGGATCATAGCAGACTGACTAGCAAAAGGCACGAGGGACAATTTTGCGGTGATGGAAGTGTTCTACATCTTAACTGTGGTTGTGGTCACACAGATGTGTACCTCTGTCAAAACTCTAAGAATGTACCCTGAAAAGGATCACATTTTATTGTATATGAATAATAATATAGTTGCCTTTGACTCGAGTTGACTTTTAAAATGGGTTCTTTCAAAAAGTGATTTTAGTGTTTCCTTATAGCATGGGTGGAGGCATGTCATTCATTAGATCAATTCACAAAATTGGAGGTTAGAAAGTTAGGCAAACATGGAGCCAATATAACAACCATAGCCCCAAAATATTCTCTGACATGGTTTTATCAAATTTACTGTACCAGTCGTGAAAGATGCTCTGTAAAGAAAAGTATCTGGCCCAGTAAACTGTAGAAAAACTGAATATCCTACAGATTCACACTATAATATGACCATAAATATGATTCTGAAAGTCCCAAAGTGAATAAATATTTATTATACCAGCCTTTTTAAACTTATTTTACCAAGAAATATCTAGTGGGACATGGCTTTGGAAATGCTAAATTACTTGACCAATGTCAATCTGGAAGGAAGTTTCTTAAGAGTTTTTAATCATCAATATGTATTTTAAATCTCAAAGAGTGTTTTAGTATGTAGCATTTTCCACATGTATTTGAGCATAGTGTTCTATTTTCAACTGCATCTTGCAAAAATTGGTATTCTACTTTCTTCCAAAAACAGCTTTCTAGGCTTCCTCCAAAGAGCTTGGTCCTCACCTTTATCCTCCTTACAAGTAACTTAGTAGCTGTAGTATTAATCACTCAGTCGTGTCTAACTCTTATTACCCTGTGGAGTGCAGCCCAACAGGCTCTTTGTCCATGGATATCTCCAGGCAAGAATACTGGAGTAGGTAGCCCATTCCCTTCTCCATGGGATCTTCCCAACCCAGGGATCGGATGAAGCCAGGTCTCCTGCATTGAAGGCAGATTCTTTACCATCTGAGTCACCAGGGAAGCCCACAAACAACTTAGCTGAATGGCAAATACAGGATTGTCAAATTTTCAGATGACACAAATGAGTTTCTTAAGAGGATAGGCAATACTATAAAATTTGAATTCACTAAGATCTTGATAGGCAAGATTGATGAAATTTAAAACTATTGAGTTTGAAAATTCAATTAAGTGTATATATGTTTATGGGGACAGATGGAAGCAGGCTTTGGAGTTTTAGTTAACAATAAACTCAACCAAAAGTACAATGTGGTGTCAAAACAAATCCAACCTTAGTCTACACAAGAGAATGGTGTCAACAATAATAAGAGAACCGTTGTATGTGAGTACAACTATAGAATTACAAGATGGTCAAAGGACCAGAAATGTCAAAGGAAGAGTGTTCAGATTTGGTGGGGGAGGCAGAGAATGTATATGTAAAATGGTATTTGCCTACAAATATGAGGAGAAACTTCATGGAAAGTCATTCAAGTATCTTGATTGCCAGCTTCTAGACCTATTTTTAAAAGCTCTGATTTGGATCACAACAAATTGTGGAAAATTCTTAAAGAGATAGGAATACCAGACCATCTTACCTGCCTCCTGAGAACTCTCTATGCAGGTCAGGAAGCAACAGATAGAACAGGACATAGGGCAATGAACTGGTTCAAAATTGGGGAAAGAGTACGTCAAGGCTATATACTGTCACCTTGCTTCTTTAACTTACATGCAGAGTACATCATGTGAAATGCCAGGCTGGATGAAGCACCAGCTGGAATCAAGATTGCCGGGAGAAATATCAATAACTTCAGATATGCAGATGACACCACCCTTATGGCAGAAAGTGAAGAGGAACTAAAGAGCCTCTTGATGAAAGTGAAAGAGGAGAGTGAAAAAGTTGCCTTAAAGCTCAACATTCAGAAAACTAAGATCATGGCATCTGGTCCCATCACTTCATGGCAAATAGTCGGGAAACAATGGAAACAGTGACAGACTTTATCTTGGGGGGGGTTCCAAAATCACTGCAAATGGTGACTGCAGCCATGAAATTAAAAGACGCTTGTTCCTTGGAAGAAAAGCTATGACAAATCTAGACAGTATATTAAAAAGCAGAGACATTACTTTGCTGACAAAGGTCCATCTAGTCAAAGCTATGGTTTTTCCAGTAGTTGTGTATGGATGTGAGAGTTGGACCCTAAAGAAAGCTGAGCGCCAAAGTACTGATGCTTTTGAACTGTGGTGTTGATGAAGAGTCTTCAGAGTCTCTTGGACTTCAAGGAGATCAAACCAGTTAATCTTAAAGGAAAGCAGTCCTGAATATTCATTGGAAGGACTGATGCTGAAACTGAAGCTTCAATAATTTGGCCACCTGATGTGAAGAACTAAGACTGTGATGCTGGGAAAGATTGAAGGCAGGAGGAGAAGGGGGCGATAGAGGATGAGATCATTGGATGGCATCACTGACTTGATGGACATGAATTTGAGCAAACTCTGGTAGTTAGTGATGGACAGGGAAGCCTGGCATGCTGCAGTCCATGGAATCGCAAAGAATCAGACAGAACTGAGCAACTGAACTGAACTCAATTGTACCTAACCAGGACTATGTTAATCAGAATGAAAATTTGTGCACAAAATCCACAGGACATGGGAGGATCAGGTTCAGAAAAGATTGGAGGGAGCTCTGGGACGGGGTAGCCAGAAGCCCGGTGGTAGTTATACCCAGGAGAGAGCTGGTCCTCACTGACCCTATCCGTCATGCTGGATGCCCAGCACCTGCCCCTGTATACCTGCAATTGCAGCCTCACTCAATATTCAAAACTCCTCTACAGAACATTCAATGGGTTGGACCAAAATTATGTGCCTAGCCCTGGCTGAGTTTATTTTGCTTTATTCCGGAAAAGAGAACTAGCAGCAATGAGATGGTTGTTTGTCCCAGACAATGTAAGAACGCCCCTGCTTAGAAATAGAGTTTATGCTCACTGAACGCTTAGCAAAGATTCTTTCTCAGTGTGAGAAAGGCAACAATTACTCAGACTCATTCAGTGAGAATTTTAAAAGTGACCATGGCCAAACAAGGAGATTTTAAGAGTGCAGTGCACATTAGAGGTCAACTACAACAACGCTTGACCTTTATCCACATGGAAACTCACCTGGAGTGATTAAATGATGCTTTTGGAGGAGCTCTCAGTGAGAATCAAAAAGAATGAACCCAGGGTCCCCATGACATCAGCCATCCTTCTTTGTTATAAAATATTGCCTAATTTTCAACTGAACAGTCTGACTTAGTGATAGAATTGTAAAATTTACTGAGATCAAAATATTGTTGTGTCAAAATATCCACTCATAGCTGTTAATAGAATTAATGTGAACACACAGGAAAGAAAGATCATGTTGGGAAGGGAGAGAAGGTTAAGGAGGGAGGTGGAGACAAGATGAAAAATTCATTCAAATCTAACTCAATTTATTTTTCTGATGTGACCTCTAATTTGCCAACTTTAGATTTGGTTTAGATGCTAACCTTTTCCAGTAATTAAAGTTTGAGTGTTTAAGGAAAAACAATGCCTTTGACTACCAGCAAGACTTTAGGAAAATGTCACTGTGACGGCAAGTTATTTTTCATCTGCATAGTAAACTTTTGAATGGTGAAAAATCAATACTTCAGCAATCCTTCTTGCAGGTGTTGTTTGTTTGATATGTCTCTTATGTCAGCTGGAAACAACAGTTTAAACACTACTTTAATGAGAAAAATTGCCTATGGCTGGTCTGGTTCTACCTTAAATGGATTTGTAGCTGATCAGTGACTGATGTTTGCTTTAAACATTTTTTGACAGACAAATCCATTATTTGTGGCCACTTTTTCCAAGGTCCATGGAGAAATTAGCTTTAATTACTCCATTGATTGGAGGACCATAGCAAATCTTCTTTTCTTAAGAAAGAAAAGCAAACACTACTAGTCACTGGTTTTGAGCAATTCTTTCTTAAATCAAAATACTGAAGCTTGTGAATCAAACCATTAGACAGCTTTCTTTGAAGGACAAAGTATATTATATTAACCCTTCCTCCTCAATACAGAGGCAGAAGAAAAGAAATAGTTTCCTTAAATGTTGTGTCAAAATATTGAAATAAAATGTGGACATCTCAGACATTCAGATATTTCAGGTATACATCTAATAAAACTGTGGCTTCCCACTTTCTTTCAAATTGACAAAGGGTATAGATCTCTAACTGCTATCATCCTGAAAATATGGTGTCCATTAGCAGCCAGGGATGTAATATAACCCAGAAGCACTCATTTAAAAGAAAACAGACAATTCCTTGGCAGTCCAGTGGTTAGGACTCCATAATTCCACTGCAGCGGGCCTGGGTTTGATCTTTGGTCAGAAAATTAAGATCCCATTAAGAAGAGCAAAAGAAAAATAAGAAAGAAGAAGAAAAGACATTAGTGGACAGGGAAAAAGAGACCATCCAAAAATTAGAGGGTCTCATCACTATTCCTACATTTACCACGCAATTTCTGGGTTTGTTCTCGAATAGCAACTGAATAGTACTCTATTCTGTTACTCATCACTTCCAGTGGAGACACCCCTTCCTCTCAGAGTATGAATCCTACCATTTGGCTGATTCTAGACATGGTCAGTGACAGCCTGTGCTCACCCCATAACACCATGGGTCAGAAGGACTATCATGACTCTGTCTTAGCCAAGTCAGTTTTCTTAGAGTGAAACTCATGCCATAAGGTTCCATCCAGATTTGTAAATAACCATTTTCTTCCTCATTTGAATGTCTCATTAATTCACCTTGAGATGTTGGTTATGACTCCCCTTGACATTCATAATGTTTCAAGAGGAAATGCTTATATTGAACTAACTATGGGAACCATCTGGGAGGAACACTGCTTGACAAGCACAGCACTTTTCAAAATAATAGCATGGCAGGCCTCCCAGCTCACAGCCACAACATCCTGTGGAATCAACAAAGCAATTTAAAAAGCCTCAAACTCATCATCTCCAGTGGAGACACCCCTTCCTCTAAGAGTATGAATCCTACCATTTGTTCTTTGAATTAGAACAATTCTGTGGAGGCATAGGGCAACAAAGCTTCTCTTCCTAGACTCTAGAATACTGGTCTTCTTAGATCATGACCTGCTGCTGCTGCTGCGGCTAAGTCACTTCAGTCGTGTCCAGCTCTGTGCGATCCCATAGAATGCAGCCCACCAGGCTCCCCCGTCCCTAGGATTCTCCAGGCAAGAACACTGGAGTGGGGTGCCATTTCCTTCTCCAATGCAGGAAAGTGAAAAGTGAAAGTGAAGTTGCTCAGTCATGCCTGACTCTTAGCGACCCCATGGACTGCAGCCTACCAGGCTCCTCCACCCATGGGATTTTCCAGGCAAGAGTACTGGAGTAGGGTGCCATTGCCTTCTCCAAGATCATGACCTAGACAGATCTAAAACAAACGTTTCACCCCCTACCATCTCACTAATCACAAGCAGGCTTCTTTCTTTATTTGATTTCATTTTAATGCTGGTTATGACCCACTGAGGACCTAACAGAAGCAGAAGAGATTAATAAAAGGTGGTAAGAATACACAGAAGAACTATACAAAAAAGCTCTTAATGACCCAGATAACCACGATGGTGTGATCACTCACCTAGGGCCAGATATCCTGGAGTGTGAAGTCAAGTGGGGCTTAGGAAGCATCACTACAAACAAAACTAGTGGAGGTGATGGAATTCCAGCAAAGCTATTTCAAATCCTAAAAGATGATGTTGTGAAAGTGCTGCACTCAATATGCCAGCAATTTGGAAAATTCAGCAGTGGCCACAGGGAGGGAAAAGGTCAGTTTTCATTCCAATTCCAAAGAAAGGTAATGCCAAAGAATGCTCAAACTACTGCACATTGCACTCATCTCACACACCATCAAAGTACTGCTCAAAATTCTCCAAGCCAGGCTTCAACAGTACGTCAACTATGGACTTCCAGATGCTCAAGCTGAATTTAGAAAAGGCAGAGAAACCAGAGATCAAATTGCCAACAACCACTGGATCATAGAGAAAGCAACAGAGTTCCAGCAATACCTCTGCCTCTGCTTTATTGACCACGCCAAAGCCTTGGACTATCTATATCACAACAAACTGTGGAAAAGTCTTAAGGAGATGGGGATACCAGACCACCTTACCTGCCTCTTGAGAAACTAGTATGCAGGTCAAGAAGCAACAGCTAGAACCAGACATGGAACAACG
This sequence comes from Cephalophus harveyi, assembly GCA_006410635.1. Classification (NCBI taxonomy): domain Eukaryota; kingdom Metazoa; phylum Chordata; class Mammalia; order Artiodactyla; family Bovidae; genus Cephalophus; species Cephalophus harveyi. The sequence goes on from SJYT01069535.1 coordinate 155,736, forward strand.
GACTGGTTCAAAATTGGGAATGGAGTACATCAAGGCCATATATTGTCACCCTGTTTATTTAACTTATATGCAAAGTAAATCACGTGAAATGCCATGTTGGATGAAGCACAAGCTGGAATCAGGATTGCCAGGAGATATATAACAACCTTAGATGTGCAGATGATACCACCCTAATGGCAGAAAGCAGAGGGAACTAAAAAGCCTTTTGATGAAGGCGAAAGAGGAGAGTGAAAAAGTTAAATCTCAATATTAAAAAAAACTAAGATCATGGCATCATCTGGTCCCACCAGTTCATGGCAAATAGATGGGGGGAAAATGGAAACAGTGACAGACTTTATTTTCTTGGATTCTAAAATCACTGTGGATGGTGACTGCAGCCACAAAATTAAAAGATGCTTGCTCCTTGGAAGAAATGCTGTGACAAACCTAGACAGTGTATTAGAAAATCAGAGGCTTTATTTTGCCATCAAAGGTCTGTATAGTCAAACTATGGTTTTTCCAGTAGTCAAATACGGATGTGAGAGTTGGACCATAAAGAAGGCTGAATGCCAAAGAAATGATGCTTTCAGACTGTCCTGCTGGAGAAGACTCTTGAGAGCCCCTCGGACAGCAAGAAAATAAAGCCTGTCAATCCTAAAGGAAATCAACCCTGAATATTCATTGGAAGGACTGATGCTGAAGCTGAAGCTCCAGTACTTTGGCCACCTGATTCGAAGAGTTGACTCACTGGAAAAGACCCTAATGCTGGGAAAGTTTGAGGGCAGGAGGAGAAGGGGACGACAGAGGATGAGATGGCTGGATGGCATCACTGACTCAATGGATATAAGTTTGAGCAAACTCTGGGAGATGATGAGGGCTGACATGCTGCAGTCCATGGAGTGGCAATGAGTTAGACACAACTTAGCAACTGAACAACAACAAATGACCCACTAAACTGATTTCATAACCTACCGATTTGTGATAACCCACAATGCAGAATGCACCCCTCTAGAACATGGAGAACTTTGTTCCTAGTCTGGAGTCATTTCACGCCATGTTTTTAAGATTACAAAGCAGTTGTACTTTAGACACACTCTTTAAAAATTAAGATGGCTGAGTGCCCCAGCTACAGATTCTGATTCAACTAGAACCAAGCATCAGTCGTCTGTAAAAGCTTTCTGGATAATTCTAATGTGTGCCAGGATCTAGAGCAACTAATAAGAAAATCTCTAAGTTCTTTTATGGCAATACATCTTTTAAAAGACTCTCATAAAGTTATTTTACATAATATGAAGTAGCCAGTGAGTAAGTTGTGTATCCGTTTGGTACAGGATGGTCTTCAAAGCACTTTACAATCCCTATTTTTCCACTTGAGCAGCAGGACACCTGAGCACCTGGCCTCCTGCCTTGGACATGGCGTCTCGGCAGGAGCGGGTTATTACAGAGCTGCCTCTGGTCTGGGTGACCTTTCCTCTACTGAGCTTTATTTCCCTGAACAGAAACTAGATGCCTGAGAATGACGCAGGGAAAGTGACTGGAGCGCGGCGGCGGTGACCCTTCACCTACTAAACTTCCCTGGCTGACTCCACCGCCAGGCGGGGCAGCTCAGGCTGCGGGGGTGGGGCTGACCTTTCCCCCAGTTAGCCTGCCAGCGAGAGGCCGGCATCTGCTTCCCTTCCACTTAGACCGGGCTAGCGTGTTTCCCCCAGCACAATGTGGATGAAAACTGCACGGCAGAGTCACTTTGTCTTTAAACTGCAAAAGCATTTATAAATTCATGTCCTAGCAAAGGAAAACTTACCCCGTTGCTCCAACACACCGTACATTTTGTACACAGTACACTGAGGTGCCATTTATAGAAAGCAGAGGTGGGAGAACCCTATGAGGGAAGGGGCGGGAGAAAGAACAAAGACGGGGAACCCCACACCTTTCCTTTCTGGACTCAGCCTTGACTACTGAAACCCACCTAGGTCCCTGTGAACTGAGAACATAACATAACCAGGTCCCTCAAACTCGGTACTGTCACATTCTCACGTTTATTTTCAAAAGGGAGGGATTAAAAGGGGAAAGGTGTATGTGTCTGTGTGACTACTGTTAAGGCTAAATGAGGTTTAATTTCCTCTGCAGCAAAGTCTAACCTATGCCCAGTGTCCTTAAGGAAACAAGCTGTTGAATTTCCAGCATCCTTTTTTTTCCCCTCAAATTCAGTTTCACACAGTTGTCTGGTCTGGACCAAGAGGGCAAGCAGGCATTCTCAGTTCTAAGAGGTCAGAAAGGTTCATATAAAAAATAATCCTAACGTTGCCAAAGCCTAGAAGAGTGTGGCAAAGATTCCAGTTTCAACTGAGGTTTACAAAATTCACACTTTCTACTACTTATGTGACTTAGGTGACTTAATATCCTGTCTGCCTCCATTTTTCCTCTGCAAGTAAAAGTGGTGGATTAAGTGAATGTTTTTGGTATTTGTCTTTGACGATCTCACTGAAGGACACCTCTTGCAAGTGGAAAGGAGAGGATGGAGGCAGGGGTGTGGTTGCAGGCTGAAATGTGAAGGTTGCTTGGATTCCCCAGCCCAGAAATAAGCAGAGGTTGAATCTCCCAAACCTAATTCTGCTTCTCTGATCTCTGGAATGCTGTGTTGGAAAGAATCCTAAGGCCAAACCACACCAAACAGGAAAGAATGCTATGATCTATAATTGGTGGTGTCAGCTATAGTTGGAGAGGGCAGGACTAACTGCTTGGACAGTATGTACTTGCTTAAATTGATATTTTCAAATAAACAGAAAAATTTAGTATGTCATGTCTATGTATCTGTCTTTTTACTGCTAAGCACAGCACGCAATGCTATACTAATGTACTGCATATAATAACAGGCCAATGCATATGAATTAATTGAATTAACCAGGTAGAAAGGAATGTCTGTATAACTGACAAAATTTTCCCATTTTTAAGTGGATATTTAGTTGGGTATTGATTCAGTTTTGACCATTCCCTGCACTGGGATGAGCAAAGAAAGGACAAGAGGTAGTGACCTCTAAAATTTGTCTTCCAGATGACCTGATACCTGATTGTGTTCCTTTTATTTTCAGTAAAAGTTTGTCTCAGGCAGTCAGTCAGTGCTACACAAACCAAGCTGGGTCTTGGCAGTACTTGGGACTTTCCAAATTAGAGATTTCTATTTGGAATCTGTAGGGGGTAGGAGGGCTTCCCTGGTGTCTCAGTGGTAAAGAATCTGCCTGTAATGCAGGAGACCTGGGTTCGATCCCTGGGCTGGGAAGAAACCCTGGAGGAGGGCATGGCAACCCACTCCAGTATTCTTGCCTGGAGAATCCCCATGGACAGAGGAGCCTGATTGATAGGCTACAGCCCATAGGGTCGCAAAGAATCAGACATGAGTGAAGCGACTTAGCAGCAGCAGCAGGAGATGGGGGGAGAGGGGTGAGAAAGAGATCCCCCTTGTGATAATCTCAGGAAATCTGGGCAATGATCAGCAGTCAGAGAAAAGGAACAAGTCACAGAAGCAGAAACAAAGTCTCAGCTGACAACAGCTCAGTATCCGTATACAGAAGACAAAGGGCAGGGAGGAGAAGAGAGAAGAGCTGAATTCAGGCTCCTCAGGTTTGGAGTTGTCAAGCCTCCTACACCCAAGGGGTTAGCAGCAGAAGGCAGGGGAGCCATTAACCCAATTCCCTGTCCTGATCCTGCCTTCCAGTTTCATCAAAAGCCTATTTTGATAGATCTCTGCCAAATTCTTTGGCCTGTTCTTTTGCTACATGTGGTTTCATTTCAACTTTTGAAATAACATTTATAATTCCTTATAATTAAGAAGTAACACATGTTCCATTGTTTAATGTTGGAAAAGCACAAAAGAAAGCAAATGTAAATAATGATAATTTTACCACCCCAAAATAATCACTACAAACCTCTGGGCTATTTTCTTTATACATATGTTTATGCATATGTTTGTTCATATAATATTCAAAATATTAACCAGCTATGTTTTCAGACAAGACTTAGCAAATAAACAATAATTGTTTTCTGCCAGCATTTCTTATTTTCCAATGCCCTCCTCCCTCATTTGGTCAGCTAGGCCATAATTCACAGAAGAAGCCCAAAATACTTAATACTAAGCTTGGGAGATCTGAGAGATGGAGTTATATGTTTTCTTTTTTCCTAAAAACCTATGTGTGGTTTCTATGATCCATCTACTAACTCCTACTTAAGGTTCATTTGAGCTGTTTTCAAGTTTCTTTCACCCTTTATTTTCTTCTGTACCCCTCAGACCAGAGAATCTCTTCCAGTTTGAGAGGCAATAGTGGGAAACCTGATGTGATTTACTGAATATTCACTATGCTCAGGCTTCCCAAGTGGCGCTAGTGGTAAAGAACCCACCTGCCAATGCAGAAGACTAAAGAGACGTGGGTTTGATCCCGGGTCAGGAAGATCCCCTGGAGGAGGGCACGGCAACCCACTCCAGTATTCTTGCCTGGAGAATAGCTATGGACAGAGGAGCCTGGCAGGCTATAGTCCACGGGGTTGCAAGAGTCAGACATGACCGAAGTGACTTAACATGCACACACACTATGCTCTAAACTCCTTCAAAGCCTAGGCCTTTGTAACTCATTTTCTACACCAAGACCCTAGGAACACAATGGGAGCAGAAATGGCTGTGGGAAGATCAGGCAGACGGGCACACAGGAGCCTTCTAGAGCTTCCTGCAGCCCCAAACAGTATAATCACAACAGAGGCACTGGAGTACATAGTGTAGGAGTGTGCGGTCCAATGTGTTTCAGGAACAGCAGGATGAAGTGCTGCCCATGTGGCCAAGAGCAGACAGACGCGAGAGAAAGAGAAACAGATTCAAGTGGGTCTTCTCGATGGGAATGAGGGATGATGTTGTAGCAATTCACAAGAACCAACAATCTAGGACCAGATATAATGAGAAACATTGCCGTGGAAGCTAGTTTGGCTAGGTGACACCAAGCACCAGATCTCCACCTGCCATGAGACCTCAGGGAATGCACAGATGCAACCCTGGGGGAAAGGATGATAAAACCTCCCATTAATCAAACAGCCTCGTAATAGACACAAAGCTGACTTGCAGACGAGATGATATCAACAACTGCACATCTGGTATTTGTGAACTGAAATTTGTACCCACTGTATATATTTAGAATGGCTTAACTATGGTTGGTTCACCTAATGAGTAAAACAGGAAGAGAGAGAGATAAGAGTTTTCCCAAGTGTATAATTATGGTGTTGGACCATGGAGTCCAACTGGACAAGAGGAGAGAGAAGACACAGAGGAAGAAAGGAAGGCAAAATTGGAGTCTCAATGAGTTTGAGATATTGTACATGAGATGACAGTTGATGTCACCTAGCAGTATGAGAGGTGGCATACAGAGAGTTAGTGATATTTTCTATGTTATGGCATTACTTGTGAAGATAAATTCTAGGGTGTGTTCATGGGAATGGGTAGCTGAGGTGAGCTATACATAGATATTGATCAGGTAAAGAGACTGATGAATTCAGGGGTAAAAGGATAGATTTATCATTCATAGTAGTGTTGAAATCAACAAGAATGATAACAGAAAGCATACTGGAAAGGAAATAGTCAGCTATGCCGTAAAATGCAGCAAAAAACAAAAACAAAGTAGTAGGTAGAATTGTCTGATGCCTTGTCTTCAAAGGTCCTATGATTTTAAAGGAGAATGGAAGAGTAATGCTTTGAATGCAGAGGGATAACAAACAAAGTGTGGAAAGATGAAGACACTCACCTCACCTTCAGGTCATTAAATACTTTGAATTAAGGGAAACATGCATCTCCACTTAACAGGTTGCATGAGACACGAAGTCTGTAGGTTGCGGCAAGAAAATAAACATATTTAGAGAAGAAATTGGGGATGCTGGGAATGTACAATGTTTGTAGACAAATGCTGAGTTCTAGAGGGCAAAACAGAAATATTTGGAAGAAGGACAAAGAGCATGAGAGACTAGGTCAGATTGGGGGGTACAAAAAATGATCTGGAGAAGACACCAGTCAAAGAGAGATAAATGGAGGGGAAGAAATGTCAGGTGGCACCTGAGCTAAATCACGCTGTGAGGCTCGGCAGGACTAGTCCAAGTCAACTCTGAGGTCCAACAGTACAACGTGGCGTCCAGAGACTCATTTAGCTTAACTGTGTGGTTCACTTTTTCACTGAGATATGTTATGACAGCCTCAGGGAGCAGGATATAACCTGGAACACAAGACTAAGGGAAGGCCTGGGGGCTGACGGTCCCCTGCAGTGCTGTGGTGTGGTAGATGGGAAGAAAATCTCACAAACAAAATAGGACGCCTATTCTTCAGTTAACAGATAGTAAAAGAGAAGCAACAGTAAAACAAGAAAGGGATGAAGGTGAGAATGAATCACGTGCAGGGCATCTAGGGTGAATAGGGAAGAAATGGAAAACACAAGATGTGTGCCATAACAGGATTAGAGAGAGGAAGGGAATGAGTCAGATGGAAAAAGAGGAGACAGTGGGTCGGGAAAAGGAGTCTCCATGCTTTGAGAGGCAAGGCAGTCCTGACCAATGACCAGGCACATGAAGTGGCCATGGGAATAAGTAACAGAAATGCAGTAGGGGGCCTTCCTTCATGATCCAATAGCTAAGACTCCATGCTCCCAATGCAGGAGGCCTGGGTTCGATCCCTGGTCAGGGAACTAGATCCCACATGTCGCAAATAAAGATCCAGGATGCTGCAACTAAAAAAGATCCCTCATACTGCAAATATTGAAGATCCCTTGTGCCACACTAAGATCCAACATGGCCAAATTCATTAATTAGTGTTAAAGAAGAAAAGCAGCAGGGGTCAAGGTCACTGAGATTAAAGAATTCAAGGAACTATGAGGACAAAGTTAGATAATTCATCCACCTGACCTCTGAAGTTGTCTAGGATTATATGCTTTCCAGAGCCAGAACCCCAGTTCTACCTTTCAATTCAGTGGTATAGACCAAAGTGGCACAGTGGTAAAGAATCTGTCTGCCAATGCAAGAGACTCAAGAGACACAGGTTCGACATCTGGGTTGGCAAGATCCCCTGGAGGAGGAAATGACAACTCACTCTAGTATTCTTGTGTGAAGAATGCCATGGGCAGAGGAGCCTGGTGGGCTACAAAGAGGCACTACATGTGGTCGCAAAGACTCGGACACAACTGAGTACACACGAAGACCAAGATACTCAGGCCTGGACTATCATCACCCATTGCACAGCATTTATTTCTACAAATGCTCTCTCCACCTTACTTGCCCCACTTTTGGCATTCAGGCAAAACACAGTCACAGAGGACCCTGGCATTGGCAGTAGCAAACTTAGTGATAGCGTGGTCTAGCTCCTAGTTGCTTCAATCCACTGTTGCTTCATCTTGGAATCCCATAGAGGAAGAAAAATGTAAGGACAAACAAGTCCAGGGAACAATTTTTCCCCAAGTGGCATTATTTTATACCCTGTTCATTTGGTCAAGAACTATTACTGGCTTGAGTGTATGAAGCACAAAGTCATGTATCATGGAGAATATTATATGGAGTATAAAGAAATGTGGGGGTCTCCTTCCATACACCCTCAATACCGTGACTATTTGGTATTATTCCTTCCCAGACCCTTTACTTCCATATATTAACTCATATTCAAATATTCAGTTTTTGTTATTTTTCTTTCTTTTTTAATTAATAATTTCAGTTGTACTGGGTCTTGGTTGCTGCACAGACTTTCTGTAGTTGCAGCAGGCGAGGGTTTCTCTTCGTTGTGGTGCACAGGTTTCTCATTGCAGTGGCGTCTCTTGTTGTGTGGCATGGGCTCTAGATGCGAGCTTCAGTAGCTGCAGCTCCTGGGCTCTCGAGTGCCAGATTGGTAGTTGTGGCACACAGGCTTAACTGCTCCAGGGCATGTGGGATCTTCCCCAATCAGGGATCGAAACTGTGTCCTCTGCATTGGCAAGTGGATTCTTGTCCACTGAGCCACTGGGGAAGTCCTCTTTCTTTCTTAAAAAAAATTGAACCATACTGTATATATATTAGTATGCCAAAAGCTTTTGACAATTAACAAAATATAGAGGACAATTCTCTAACATAGAGACAATGTTGGTATAGGTCCTCTGGTAAGCAGTTGCTGAAACAAAAGTGCAAGAGGTTTGGAGTTTTTTGTTTGTCTATGTAGAAATAAAAACAACAAATGTGTGACTATATAACGTACCTGAACCAACTAATCTGCTCTAGGAAAAGTACCATATCCATGGAAAGCAGCAGTTTCTATCAGGGCTGCTGCTCCTTTGGACTACAGTAGTCCACAATCATTCTCAAAGAGCCATCTGTTTTTACAGATGAATTTGGTAGAAACACAATGGAACCACCACCTTTGAGATACAAGAATGGAAGTAATCTCCATCATTCCCACCAGAGTATCATAGTTAGTTAGTTAGTTCAGTCGCTCAGTCGTGTCCGACTCTTTGCAACCCCATGAATTGCAGCACGCCAGGCCTCCCTGTCCATCACCAACTCCTGGAGTTCACTCAGACTCACATCCATCGAGTCAGTGATGCCATCCAGCCATCTCATCCTCTGTCATCCCCTTTTCCTTCTGCCCCCAATCCCTCCCAGCATCAGAGTCTTTTCCAGTGAGTCAACTCTTCGCATGAGGTGGCCAAAGTACTGGACTTTCAGCTTTAGCATCATTCCTTCCAAAGAAATCCCAGGGCTGATCTCCTTCTGAATGGACTGGTTGGATCTCCTGGCAGTCCAAGCGACTCTCAAGAGTCTTCTCCAACACCACAGTTCAAAAGCATCAATTCTTCGGCGCTCAGCTTTCTTCACAGTCCAACTCTCACATCCATACATGACCACTGGAAAAACCATAGCCTTGACTAGACAGACCTTAGTTGGCAAAGTAATGTCTCTGCTTTTGAATATGCTATCTAGGTTGGTCATAACTTTTCTTCCAAGAAGTAAGCATCTTTTAATTTCATGGCTGCAGTCACCATCTGCAGTGATTTTGGAGCCCCCCAAAAATAGTGTTCTGTAATTGTTTCAGTAGCTTATACTTGGCTTTCTCCACTATGACAGTGCTAAACCTATAGGCCAAGGGCTTACTGTGAAATTATTCCAAATGCCAGTTACCAAGCATGTAAATTCCAGTTATACCCTCAAGGACCAGGGAACCGATTTCTATCTCTGCCCAATATAGGATAGGCCTCTTCTAATGGGAAATGTTTGCTCCAGAGTCCCCGGCTGGGCTGCCGGAGGGGTGGCCTGTGGAAAGCTAACAGGAAGGAAGCAGAAGTGAGCAGAGAAAACTTTCAGACCATGGGTCAGTAGTTGTGGGGACATGGGAAGCAGAACTGAGCAAGGACAGACTCAGAACACAATGCAAATTTGACAGAACTTCAACCAACAGGAAGAAGGCCTCAGAGCAGAGAATTCCCAGTAGCAGAGTCCCACACTGAGGAGAGGGCTTCTCAGGTGGTACCAGTGGTAAAGAACCTGCCTGCCAACACGGGAAGATGTAAGAGATGTGAGTTCTAACCCTGGGTTGAAAAGATCCCCTGGAGGAGGGCATGGCAACCCACTCTGGTATTCTTGCCTGGAGAATCCCATGGACAGAGAAGCCTGGCGGGCTACAGTCCACAGCAGTTGGACTCAAATCGGTCTCAGAGTTGGAAGTGACTTAGCATGCACACACGCACACTGAGGAGCAATGGCCAGCCCTAGGTGCTTATCCATCACAGGGGTCTGCATGTGAAAAGCCTGGCACTGGTTCCAACACTGTGTGGATCCCGAAGGGGCTGCAGCCTTGCTGTCAGCTAACTGCACACCCTGCAACTAACAGATAGTATTTTAGTGCATCAGTTCAATTGCTCGGTCATGTCTGACTCTTTGGAACCCATGGACTGTAGTACGTCAGGCTTCCCTGTCCATCACCCATTCCCAGAGTTTGCTCAAACTCATGTCCACTGAGTCATTGGTGCCATCCAACCATCTCATCCTCTATCATCCCCTTCTCTTCCTGCCTTCAATCTTTCCCAGCATCAGGGTCTTTTTCAATGAGTCAGTTCTTCGCGTCAGGTGGCCAAAGTACTGGAGTTTCAGCTTCACTATCAGTCCTGCCAATGAATATTCAGGATTGATTTCCTTTAGGATGGACTGGTTTAATCTCCTTCCTGTCCAAGGGACTCTCAAGAGTAATCTCCGACACCACGGTTCAAAAGCATCAATTCTTCAGTGCTCAACTTTCTTTATAGTAAAATTCTCATATCCATACATAACTACTGGAAAAACTGTAGCTTTGACTAGATGGACCTTTGTCAGAAAAGTAATGTCTCTGCTTTTTAATGTGCTGTCTAGATCTGTCATAACTTTTCTTCCAAGGAACAAGTGTCTTTTAATTTCATGGCTACAGTCACCATCTGCAGTGACTCTGGAGCCCAAAAAAATAGCCGCTCACTGTTTCCATTGTTTCCCCATCTATTTGCCATGAAGTGCTCATACCAGATGCCATGATCTTCATTTTTTGAAGGTTGAGTTTTAAGCCAGCTTTTTCACTCTCCTCTTTCACTTTCATCTAGAGGTTCCTTAGTTCCTCTTTGCTTTCTGCCGTAAGGGTGGTGTCAAATGTGTATCTGAGGTTATTGATATTTCTCCTGACAATCTTGATTCCAGCTTGTGCTTCATCCAGTGTGGCATTTCATATGATGTATATAAGTTAAATAAGCACGGTGACAATATACAGCTTAGACTTTCATACTCCTTTCCCAATTTGGAACCAGTTCATTGTTCCATGTCCAGTTCTAACTGACATAGTTGCTTCTTGACCTGCATACAGATTTCTCAGGAGGCAGGTAAGGTGGTCTGGTATTTTCCCATCTCTTTAAGAATTTTCCATAGTATATTGTGATCCATGCAGTCAAAGGCTTTGATATGGTGAATAAAAAAAAAAGTATATGTTTTTCTGGAACTCTTTTGCTTTTATTATAATCCAGCAGGTGCTGGCAATTTGATCTCTGGTTTCTCTGCCTTTTCTAAATCCAGCTTGAATATCTGGAAGTTCATGGTTCACATAGTATTGAAATCTTGCTTGGAGACTTTTGAGCATTACTTTGCTAGCATGTGAGATGTGTGCAATTGTGCAGTAGTTTGAATATTCTTTGGCATTGCCTTTCTTTGGGACTGGAATGAAAACTGATCTTTTCCAGTCCTGTGGCCACTGCTGAGTTTTCCAAATTTGCTGGCACATTGAGTGCAGAGCTTTAACAGGATCATCTTTTAGGATTATAGCGCATGGGTGTCATTTATTTATTCATTCCCCCATGAGTAGACAGGTTCTTTTGTCTTCAAAATTTTGTTCTTACAGGTAGTCCTCCATGAGCAGTCTCATACATCAATCTTCATGCTCTCTGTTGGTAAAACTGTAGTTTGTTTCTAGAAGTGGGATGCCTGAAACATGAGGTAACTATCCTTAAAATTTTATTGATTCTGCCAATTTCCTTCCAAAAATGTTACCAATTTTACATTTCCACAAATAACATAGTAGAGCAGCTCATTTCCCTAGGACTTGCCAACATCAGATGTTATCAGACTTTTTCATTATTTTCCAATCTGATGGTAGAACAATGATGTCTCATTATCTTATTACATACTATTTTCTTACTCATTCATTAGTCTCAGAATGTTTCCATATGTCTGTTATTTTTTTCTTTAGTTAACTTTTCAATTTCCTTTGCTTACCTTCTCTTATTGTTTTGTAAATGCAAACACTAAACACAGTTGAAAATTTTCAGGTAGGGGGAGGAAATTAACTGTAAGCCTGTATTTGGAGCTGAGGCAAAAATTCTTCTTGCTTCCCCAAGGAAAGTCAAGATGTGCTACCTTCAGGATTCATTTGCTTTTTTATGATAACATTGGAGCTCCCGCTGAAAAAGAAGGAAAAGCAGTTTGCTTTGGTGCTGCTTTAGTGAAGGGGGGGTTTTGACTTTGGTAAGTGTAGGGCAAGGACTACTCCAGAAGGAAGTAATGTGCACGGAAAAAAGGTGAGACATAGCTGTAGGCGATTTTGAGGGGAGCCTTGTGTAAAGAAAGTAGGGAGAGACTTTCATCCATTCATTGTCACTTCTCAGCAATGGCTCAATAGCCTCTGAGTTCTCATCTTCCCTTCACCAGTAATTACAACTGTGACTGTTTCCCCAATGACTCCTGAACTCAAAGTGTTCCCACTCACCATTTGTGTTCCCTTCTCCTCAGTCAACCTTCCTTCCCAACCCTTTTCACTTTTTTCTCCTATTAGTGAATCACCCCTCCCAGTAGCACAGGCTTAGAAGTTCAGAGCTGTTTTTTTTATATTCTTCCTTCTCAGATTTGACAAAGCCTAGAGAATCCCAGGGATGGCGGAGCCTGGTGGGCTTCTGTCTATGGGGTCACACAGAGTCGGACACGACTGAAGCGACTTAGCAGCAGCAGCAGCAGTAGAGATTTTGCCAGTGAAATTACTCTTTTCATTTCCTCCCCACATTGCCCCAGCACTTTTCCTCTTTGTCCGCCCATGAACTTCTGTTCTACCTTTATAACTCAGATGTGTCACCTCCTCCAGAAAGTCTTTGCTGACTACTTGCACTTCCCTCCACTCCAGCACAGACTTTATATACATCACGCTACTTTTTCTTATTTATATGTCATTCTCTAAACCTTGAAGAAAGGAACTCTACCCTTTTTATCTTTATGTTCCCCAGCACCTATCACAGTGCCTGATACATAATGGGTGTTCAGTGAAGTTTAGTTACATTGAATTGTTTAGCTGCTAACAAATTTGAGCAGGGAGCACATTGCTTGCTGCCTAAGAGGCTTCAACAGTTTCATGATGCCTACTCCAGGAATAGCAAAGTCCTCATGCCAGCATTTAAGGCTTTCATGATGTAACCCAATCTTCCATTTCCTCCCCACTTTGGTAAACTAGTCATTATTTCTCTGCTATATCCCCTAGCTTGTACACCCGTACTTTTTCTAGGCTTAGAAATCCTTCCACATCATCTACCAATAATTTGCCCAAATCCTCCTCATCCTTCTAAGGTTACCCCAAAATCCAGTCCTCAGAGAGAGCATTCCCTAATCTCCAACACAGCTCTTCCTCCAAACATCACCTGAGTTTGGAGATGTGAGCATCACCACCATTACTATTACCACCACCGTAACACACTGATCAAATCTCTATTTGATAATGCACTAATTGTGTTCTTTTTCTTGCTCTGAGGATTAAATTTTTTTAAATCCCATAATTTTTTTAAATCGACTATTGTTTTCCATCACCCACTGTTCAGTTCAGTTCAGTTCAGTCGCTCAGTTGTGTCCAACTCTTTGCGACCCCATGAATTGCAGCAGGCCAGGCCTCCCTGTCCATCACCATCTCACGGAGTTCACAGCCTCACGTCCATCGAGTCCGTGATGCCATCCAGCCATCTCATCCTCGGTCGTCCCCTTCTCCTCCTGCCCCCAATCCCTCCCAGCATCAGAGTCTTTTCCAATGAGTCAACTCTTCACATGAGGTGGCCAAAGTACTGGAGTTTCAGCTTTAGCATCATTCCTTCCAAAGAAATCCCAGGGTTGATCTCCTTCAGAATGGACTGGTTGGATC
>SJYT01069535.1:170677-194098 GCA_006410635.1 Cephalophus harveyi
TTTCCTCTATTTCTTTGCATTGATCACTGAAGAAGGCTTTCTTATCTCTTCTTGCTATTCTTTGGAACTCTGCATTCAGGTGCTTATATCTTTCCTTTTCTCCTTTGCTTTTCGCCTCTCTTCTTTTCACAGCTATTTGTAAGGCCTCCCCAGACAGCCATTTTGCTTTTTTGCATTTCTTTTCCATGGGGATGGTCTTGATCCCTGTCTCCCGTACAATGTCACGAACCTCATTCCATAGTTCTTCAGGCACTCTATCTATCAGATCTAGGCCCTTAAATCTATTCCTCACTTCCACTGTATAATCATAAGGGATTTGATTTAGGTCATACCTGAATGGTCTAGCGGTTTTCCCTACTTTCTTCAATTTGAGTCTGAATTTGGTAATAAGGAGTTCATGATCTGAGCCACAGTCAGCTCCTGGTCTTGTTTTTGCTGACTGTATAGAGCTTCTCCATCTTTGGCTGCATAGAATATAATCAATCTGATTTCGGTATTGACCATCTGGTGATGTCCACGTGTAGAGTCTTCTCTTGTGTTGTTGGAAGAGGGTGTTTGCTATGACCAGTGCATTTTCTTGGCAAAACTCTGTTAGTCTTTGCCCTGCTTCATTCCGCATTCCAAGGCCAAATTTGCCTGTTACTCCAGGTGTTTCTTGACTTCCTACTTTAGCATTCCAGTCCCCTATAATGAAAAGGACATCTTTTTTGGGTGTTAGTTCTAAATCAGGAGAAAATGTTTTTGCACTCACCAATGCATCCCCAGTCCAGCTCCTGATACACAGTATTCTCTAAAAGTACCAATTGTAAGAAGTATCAGAGACCAAACAGTGATTTAGGCCTGGCTTTCCTCAATCTCTTCACCAATATTCCCTTCTCACCCCTCAGTGGAAGCCTGCTCCATCTCTTATAATTGTTACTTTCTCAGAGAGACCTTCCTTGCCCACAAAGCCTCAACAGCTCCCATTATAGTCTTCAAATGAATTTTCTTCATGGCCCTCACTGTCCATTTGCTTTTGTAATGCCTGTTTCCCCCACAAATCTATAATCTCCATTAGGGAACAGTGGCATGTCTATATTGTTCTGTGTTGAAGTAGCCATTTCTTAAACAATCATTTGTTTGTTATATACTCTGAAAATACTTTCTCCAAGTATCCTGCTCATTTTTTTAACTTGAAATATTCTGTAGTCAAATCTGTTCATCTTTCCATTATGGCTTCTAAAGTTACTGTTATGTGTATTTTTAATCGCTTCTTTGGAATATGCTCCTAGAGGTAGAAAAGTTGAATGGGCTTCTCTTTAGAGTCCTGATGTATTCTTTAAATTGGACATGCCTAGCCCTTTGGCAAAAGTGTGACTTGCATTCTTGAAGCTCAATCATAGGTCCTATGTTATTAGATTTTGCTAGGCTAGAAAGAATTCATCTGATGCTCCTGAAAATAAGTGTGCTCCTGAAAATTGCAGAAATCAGTTGCCTCCAGCAGGGAGGATGTGTTCAGCACAGGGTACAAGGGGGAAGCTCTGGTACTCCCCCATGCCCATTAACACCAAATCTGCTGATAGTCCTCGGATGTTTACCTTTACTCAAATGAATGAGCAGATCTGTCCATACCCATTGCTCCTCAATAATTCCCTTTCCTTTACTGTTATAGCAACTGGACCACCTCCAAGTTCTGAGATCAGCCCGAGAATATAAATGCAGCTCTCTTTCCAGGTCACATTCTAATCACGGTAATACATGGCATCTTATCCAACTGGGTACACAACTTGACCTGTCTACTCCAGCCTAGTTACCATGGATGTTGTCAATAAACAACTGTTGCTGTCATAGAGAAGTGACAGAGAAGAATGTAATGTACTGTGAGAACAACCTGGTAAATATTATTGGATGGGATAACATGCACACAAAAGTGTGATGACCTCAGTTCACATTTAGCCCTTAGCCATCTCTGTGAACATCATATGACTTCATCTGATCTTTAATCACCCCACCACACATATGGGAGTCCTGCAGGGTAAGCCAGGTCAAGTGCTCAATGGGGCTCTCCTAAATTAAACCTGCTTGTAACGAACACCATCATTTCCATTGCTTTTCCTCTGAAGATTAAAGAGTAGAATTCTTTGAAATACTTTGCCTATTCCAGATCCCACACACAGGGTTGGAAAAGCAAAGGAATGCTTTTCTTTTACTTCTGTTCTTAGGATTTATTAAAGTAAAAAGAAGGGATTTTTTACCTTAAATTTACTTGCTTCATCAGAGAAGTTTTATTTAGTCTTTTGACTTCTCGACCATTTTTGTTGCTGTTGTTGTTTCATAGAGCTATGCAATTATGTAAAAAAGGATTCAGAATGCAAAGACATAAATCATAGTGGTATCAAAACTTATCTCCAAGTGGAGATGCAATTTGGAACTTTCCCCATGTTTCCATAACTGAACTTGAGTATCAACAAAGCAAAAGTAGGACTGAGAAAGAGTCATCAGACATGGTCCCAAACCTGATCTCTTGTAGGGCAGAGGGTTCAGAAAGGGGAAAATATAAGAAAATAAATAGCTACAATATAATGTCATAAGTGAGAAAAGCCATATTTGGAAGAACGAGTGAGGAGAAGCAATCAGGGAAGATACCTTGTAGCACATACGTTGTGCTGGACATTTACTAGCATAAAATAATGTCTTAGGCAAAGATTTGGATAAAGGACATTTCATACAGAAGGACAAAGTGGCAAAGTCTCTGATGGAAAGGGGAAAAAGTGAGTCAAATTGACAAGTTAATCCCTTCTGAATCTTGTTTTTAATTAAAAGAATTAAGCCTAATGGAGGGAATGTATTACTGGAAGGAAACAGACTGATGGCTTTTTTATCTCCACAAGGAAAAATAACCCGTTCTTTGGTCTGTTCCTCAAGTTCCAGCAAAAGGAACTTTCAGTTCCCGACCTGTACCATTCACTGATGGAGAAAACGCAGGAAGAACTCCAGGCTGTTGATTCTCTTCGCTGTCCAATAGCAGAGCTACCCATACTTTTGGACAAAGCTGATTAGCTACTGTAAAAGGCCCGCTCTGAGCAAGGACCAATGATGTCTCCGAACGCAGATTCTTGGAAATAGTTTCTGGCCAGGAATGCGTGACATTGAGACAGCCGTCTCTAGTAAACAAGGACGGGTCTGGGCTGGCCACCAGCCCACGATCTCCGGGGTCCTGTCCCAAGGGTCTGATCTTGAGCCCCCGTACCTCCTGACGTCCGCTTGGGCTTCCTGCTATCCCCTTACACCTGACAGCCTCTGGGGGCCAGGCCCCCGCGACCTGGAGGCGGGACCCAAAGTTCTTTATCTGAGCCGACTGGCGCAGCCCCAAGTTCAGGAAGCTCTCCAAGTCCCAGTGACTCCTCCCCTCTGGGGCGGGTGCGGGGAGGGGGGAAGTGGGGGGACGTGCGGGGGAACAAATAAAACCTCGGGAGGCGACGGGAGGCGACAGGACACGAACTTGAGTCTCAAGCCACCTACGGCTCTGCAGACTCACTGGCCGGCTCCTCAACCGCGAAGCTCCCCCCTCCCCGGAACCTCAGCCCAGGCCGGGGCGCACGAGTCCGCTGGCCCACCTGCTCTCCCTGCCCGGACGCGTCCCGCCCCTTGTGCGGTCCCAGGTCAGCCTTCACCCCACAAACCAGCCCCAACTCCGGCCCGGGACGGTGGGCATCAAGATGAAGGCGGCACGCTTCGTGATGCGCAGCGCCGGCACCCTGATCCCCCGCGAGGTCGAGCATTTCTCGCGCTACAGCCCGTCCCCGCTGTCCATGAAGCAGCTGCTGGACTTCGGTGAGCGGGCAAGTGGGGCCCGGGAGGGTCTGGGGAGCTGCCTCAGCTTTCAGTCCCGGTATAGGGAGGACTCGTTAACTTAAAACAACCGGGGTCCGCTTTCCTGAGGAACCCTGCAACCTCGACGCCAGCACCCTTTGTCTTTCTTAGATCTCCCTCCTTTCTGACAGGCTGTGCCTCCAGGTCAAGACCACTTGCAGCCCCGCTGATGCCTGCCGGATGAGCTCACCCTCCTCCTTCTGTCCTAAGCTTTCAGTCAAAAGCCTTTCCGCCTCCAGTCCTCATTTAACAATAGTGAAACTTCCCTTTGTCCCCAAAGAGGAAACGTTATCCCCTCCTTCATCGCATATTACTTCTTGGAGAAGATTTCTTGTATTATTAAGTAGGCTTGAATTAATTGCTATTTTAACCTCTAGCCACCCTCCACAGGGTTCATCTCTCTGTAGTCCTAACAAATTTCTTTGTTTCTTTACCTTTATCGTTTTCTCTATATTTGCATTACTGCTGAAAATATTTGCAAACTTTCGGCAGAAAAATCTTATAAAGAAAATTTAAAGGATTTAAATATATTATTATTTATCACTAGTCTGTAAACATCAGGACATACTCCTCCCCGCCCCTCACCAACCCCAATCTCCTTAACCCAGCTTTCTACCTAGAACTCTGAATGTTGTTGTCTTCTCGACCTTGAAGTTGCATGGATTCCTGTACTCTTTTAGAAATACTAAGAGCCTTGGGATATTATGACTTCTTGGAAGTGAATCTTCATCAAAAAGAGAAAAGAGTAATTCTCATATTTGGTCACTTTTTCTAAAAGAAAGAAAAAGACGATAAAGAAGAAGATGCTTACTAATGAATTATAAGTAGATGCTTACTACTGAGGGTGAAATAAAATTTTGTAATATATATGTGTGTGTGGATAGTTAATGCTACTCAAATATGTAATTTAGGTACATGTTTTTGAAAAAAATTAATGTTGTTTATTGCAGGTTCAGAAAATGCATGTGAAAGAACCTCTTTTGCATTTTTGCGACAAGAGTTGCCTGTGAGGCTAGCCAATATCCTGAAGGAAATTTATATACTCCCTGACCGGCTAGTAAATACCTCTTCAGTGCAATTAGTTAAGAGCTGGTAAGTGGTGAACCATTCTGAAACAGTCTCTAGTTTTAAAACAGTTATCTGAGTATGAATTCTTACAATGTATTAAAATCTTAGTTGGAAAACAGGTGGTCTGAACTTTAACTATTTAGCAATATGTAAAGAATTTTCTATTAATCTAGGGTAAGTTATCCTAAGGGCAGTTATAAAGCTATAAACCTGATAAAGTAGATATTTTCACAATATAATTTTTACCTCTAGAAGAAAATATGAAAAATAATCAAGTTACCATATTTGTGTTTTAAATCATAAAAGAGTTTGATAGTGCAAAAAGAATCCTATCCTAGAAATAGATACAGAATGACTATTATTTAGAGAGGGCCTAAAATGTCTTGCTGGCATTTGGCTATACCATTCAGAAACTAAATGGAGAGTCTGGCTAGAATTAAAAATTGGGGTGTATTCTGAATAAAAAGAAGAAGACATCAAAGATGGGGGCTTCCCTCATAGCTCAGTTGGTAAAGAATCCGCCTGCAATGCAGGAGACCCCGGTTCAATTCCTGGGCCAGGTAGATCCACTGGAGAAGGGATAGGCTACCCACTCCAGTATTCTTGGGCTTCCCAGGTGGCTCAGCTGGTAAAGAATCTGCCTAAAATGCAGGAGACCTGGGTTCGATCCCTGGATTGGGAAGATCCCCTGGAGAAGGGAAAGGCTACCCTCTCCAGTATTCTGGCCTGGAGAATTCCATGGACTGTATAGTCCATGGGGTCGCAAAGAGTAAGATGCGACTTTCACTCACTCACTCACTAATCTTTGTTGGTTACAAACCAACTAATGAAGCAGCTTCTGGATTCAAATCCCGGCTCTGTCCCTTCTTAGTTGTAAAAATCCTTGGTTAGTATCTCTTATCTCTAGGCCTCAACCCTGCCCCCCCCCCCCATCTATTTTGGAAGAGAATAAAGATGATGCCTCAAAGGGATGTTTGGGTGCAATTAAATGAGGTAATCCATTTAAAGGCACTGAGAACAGTACCTGGCCCAAGGCCAGCACTCAGCACTCAGTTCAGTTATTATCTCTATCTGAAAATAAAGACTGAGGGAGAGTAGATAACCCAAAGCAGCAGATTTTCAGAGAACAGAGCTAGGTTATGCACTGAGGCAGATATATACCAGACCTTCACCCTAACCCACCTTCTACACAGCTCTTTGTTTATTGATTTCAGGAATATATGTATTATACAGTCATTAAACAGGGGCAATCTGAAACACAGACTCAATCCCTAGTATTTATTGCTGCTTTCAAGAGTTCTAGAGTCTTGCTTTCAAGACTTCTCCTATGAATTCAGTAGGAAAAAAGCATGAAGCCTTTCTGTAAAAGTTGTTTCTAAATGATTTTGCTATAAAAATACTCTTGACAAACAAAACAGAAAACCGACTAGTGATCTAGGATAGTTAAAATTATAAATTATTGAGGGTTAAATCGTTTTCATTTTTCTAAGACATAATGTTTTCCAAATGTCTTGGAAGAAAGTTTTCATTTTAAATATACTTTCTCTCTTCAAATCTTTTGAAAGAAGCAATATATTTTCAGCCACCTCTAACTGACTATTCAATTTTAAAACTTAAAGCACACCTATTGCTTTGTAGGTATATGCAGAGCCTGATGGAGTTGGTGGAATTCCATGAGAAAAGCCCAGAGGACCAAAAGGCATTATCAGAGTAAGTGTTATGCATTAGGACAAGTGTCTAAAACTTTGATTATAAACATCATATTATTTTTTAGAACTTAAAGGATAATTTATAGTATTGTCCTGAATAGTAAATAACTATCCCCTTACAAATGACAAGTTTTGGCTTGCTGGTTTTTAAAAGTAATAGAGAAGAAATGGCATTGAACATGATTCTGAGAATGAAATATGTAGAGGATTTTTTGAAAAAGGAAATCTATTTTTATTATAAATTTAGTATGATGATCATATTTGTAGAAGGACTTCCTATCACATAATACTAATGCATGACAGTGTCTTTGGAGAGTAAACATTTTCTTTCAGAGTAACTGACAGTTTCTAGCTATAAGATTCTTTGCTAAATCTGACAAGAAATTTGAAGTTTCTTTCACAATGGCATTTTAGAGCCATCTCCAATCTGACTTATTTAATTATTATTTTTTAAAAGAGAAGCCTTAGTGAATAACTAGAATGAAAACACCAGTCACAGAGCTGGTATTTTCACATGCAAGCTAAAAGCAAAATAAATCTGTTTATGAAACTATCTCCTCTACTATAGTCAAAGAATCTGTAGTGAGAATCTAAATAAAGCTTCATCCAAACATTTTATCATTTGATTTGTTTAGATGGGTACTTGTAAAAAGCTTTAACCTTCTTTGAAGTAATCTAAGAAATATAAATTAATGAAACATACTTGAACCTCTATTAACCATAAATGTATTTTGGCTTAGTTTTGTAGATACTCTCATCAAAGTTCGAAATAGACACCATGATGTAATTCCTACAATGGCACAAGGAATCCTAGAATATAAAGATGCCTGTACAGCTGACCCAGTCACCAATCAAAATCTTCAGTATTTCTTGGATCGATTTTACATGAATCGTATTTCTACCCGGATGCTGATGAACCAGCACAGTAAGTTAGTTCATCACAATAGTCATGATACATATAGAGATGGGTGGAGAATATAGGCTGTATTCTAACTAGATACTTCACTACTTGGTGGGTCACATTCTTTCTCAGTGGTAGTTCTTATTATCATTATCTTATTATCTTATCAATTTTTATAATGATGTTCTTTGTTTTTATTTTTCAACAGTCCTTATATTTAGTGACTTACAGACAGGAAACCCAAGCCTCATTGGAAGCATTGATCCAAACTGTGATGTGACAGCAGTGGTCCAAGGTAATTTGTAGGTTTCTGCATTTTCCTTGTTGAAAATGTACACCATCTGATTGATAGGAATGTGCACTACCTGAAATGTACACTTATCTAGTCAGTTGAGGTGACTCTCTGAATGAATTCATATTCAGAGTGTTCCTTTTATGTTTTTATAAATTCTGTAATGAAGGTCCTTTACTTTTGAGAGTCATGTGTTTAAATATTCATTATAAAAAAATCCAAACATCAGTAGCTACTGTGCCATATTCTCATATATTGTATTTGATCTTTGACATGCACATTTTCCTATAGTAGTAGCTATAACTTAAACATTGTCTTCATTTTTTTCAATAAATATTAAAAAGGTATTTTTAATATACATAAACCTGAACTCTAATGACTATTTTAGGTTAAAGATAGTGTATATACTGATGATCACTTGAAAATTTTACTTGGCATAAATTCATTTAATCATTATGAAAAACACACTTCCATTCCAGATGCCTTTGAGTGTTCCAAGATGCTTTGTGATCAGTATTATTTAACATCTCCAGAATTAAAGCTAACACAAATGAATGGTAAGTTATAAATTAGATATATTTTAATCTGTAGAAAATTCAGTGTTCTCCCAGTATGATTTCTTCCTGTAAATACAAAGCAATTTCTGTGTTCCTTTTTTCCCTTCTGAACTTCCTAGAATTTTTACACTTTTTTTTTTTTTGAGCCAAGGCTCTCTTTATCTCAACTGGAAAGTTCCAACTGAGTATATTCAGTTGCTAAAGACAATTCATAAAGAATGGTTTGAGCAGATAATGTAGGATTTAGAGCAGAAGCTAAATTCCAGTATCTTAGATCAAAGAAAGATTGCTAACTTCAGAATATGGTGATAAGGCAGGCAGAGTAGGAGGAACCACTTGGTAGTGGAGATATATTCCTAAGGAGTTTACTTATCAGACCTAAAGACAAAAATACTTTAAACTGTACTATAGGAAAGAAGCCAGTCATAGAAGGACAAATACTATGTGCCTGCACTTATATAAGGTATCAAAAATAGTCAGGCTCATAGAAGTGGAGAGTTGAATGGTGGTTGCCAGAAGCTGAAGAGGGGAAATAGGGAGCTGCTATTCAGTAGGTATAAAGTTTCAGTTATACAAGATGAATAAGTTCTAGAGATCTGCTCTACAGCACCACTCTTATAGTTATTGCATAGTTAAATATTTAAGGTATATCTCATGTTAAATGTTTTTACCAAAAATTAAAAAAAAATTTTTTTTCATGTAAGTATACACCATGGTTTTGGAAGCAGAACATACTTCAGAAGGGCTTCCCACACTGCCTGAAGTAATTACAGGATGAGTACAAAGCACTATTTTTATCTTATCCCATAGTTGCTTCTCAAAGCAAGACCGTACACTTAAATTGGAATAACCTTCTCCTTGCCACTCAAAGTAAACATCTTTTTCAAATCATCATTGTACAGGAACAATATTTGTTGGTGGAGAGAATTTAAACCAAATTGCTGAAATTAAGAGTACCCTAGCTCATGGATTTGGGAACGGGAAATGGAATTGATGGCTAAACTAAAAGTAGGAGTGGACTGAAAAATACTTTTCCGCATTAACAGAATTGTTGCATAATACTTGCAGATAAACTGCTTGAACTGTTTGCTAAAATAAAGAGGAAATTGTGCCAGACGTTGTTTTCAAACTCTGCCAAGGCCTGAAACACTGAAGAATAATACTTTTATTTTTCTTTTCAGAGTATTATGAGGTTTTTGTTTCTGTTTTCTGTAGCCTCTTGGTGAAATTTAAGCATATTTAGCCTAGGGGTTTTTTGTTTAATTCACAAAATCAAGAATAATCAGATGGGTTATTTTCCCATGCATTAAAAATATGAAAATTATAGCTAGCTAGCATCAACTGTGATGTTATTGTAGACTTTTACATTTATTTTTCTTATTTCTTAAAATGCATATAATTTTAACTCTGCAAGTGTTCAACACAAAAGTTTTGAAAGTAGAAATAACTAATCCACATAATCTAATTTAGAGCATCCTCATTTTACATTTATCTGGCTTTATGTATTTGTACAGAAATGCAAAAATTAACTCATAGAGCACTAAGAAGCAACTGTAATAGCATTTTGAAAATAAGCCAGCTGTGCTTACTGTTTGAAAGGGAAGGTTCTAAGGTAGGATTTTAGAGGAGGATGGGGAGTATCCCAATTCTGTTCAAATCTAAAATATTAATCAAATAGATATGAAAATATATTTTAATGAAATATTTGTTTCCCAATTCTAAAGGAGCTTAATCTTTTTCTAGTAAAATTTCCAGGCCAACCAATTCATATTGTGTATGTTCCATCTCACCTTCATCATATGCTCTTTGAATTATTCAAGGTAAGACACTTCACAATAATTGCATTTTTTTAAAACGTTCACTGGTTACATTTTTATTTCACTTATCATCCTCTGCTAAACAGAAGCCTCACTCTCTTCTCCCAAGCACGCTTCTATGTTCTAACAGAAAGAAGCTACAGTTAATGTTTGAAAGGGTACATGCCGTTCCTCGTAGCATCAACATGTATTTGAGAACGTACAATATGACCCACTATGTCACCCTGCTCCCTGTTCCTATTATATTTTCAGGTGTCCAACAAAGCACTGGTTATTCATGGTCATGGGGTGAAGGCTTCAGTGACCGAGGCCTGTTTACCTCCACCCACATGGCTGGTCCAACTCCAAATCCAGAAATTCAGGCCCAGAATTGCTGGAGGTGGCAGGGCCCCAGTCTATGGCTAGAATATACTCGGAGGACAGTCAGCTCCTTCAGTGATCTACTTTAATGTGAATGTGCATCACCTGGGAGTTTTGTTAAAATTCAGATTCTGTGGGTCTGGGATTGGGCCTGAGATTCCGAATTTCTAATAAGCTGACAGTTGATGCTGCTGGACCACGGTCTACACTTTTCATAGCAGGACAGTACGGTGTGTGTGTGCTAAGTCACTTCAGTCGTGTCCAACTCTTTGTGACTTTATGGACTGTAGCCCACCAGGCTCCTCTGTCCATGGGGTTCTCCAGGCCAGAATAGTGGAGTGGGTTGCCATGCCCTCCTCCAAGGGATCTTCCCAATGCAAGGATCGAACCTGCGTCTCTGGCGTCTCCTGCCTTGTCAGGCAGGTTCTTTACCACTAGTGCCACCTGGGAAGCCCAAACGGTAGCATAGTGTTTCTCAGACTTCAGTGTGCATTACAGTCACTAGAGGCCTTGTTAAATATGGATTCTTCTGCCTGTCTCAGAGATTCTGATACCCTGGACCTGAGAATGTGCATTTCTAACAAGCTCTTAGAGATGTGGCTGTTATAGGTCTGCGATAGTCAGGTACTAAGGATCAAATCTTGTCCCAGGTTCTAAGCCCACACTAAAACTCTTATCCTTACACCAAAAGATAGAAAAACACTTAAAGCTTTGTGATGGTTCCTGAGTCCCCTGGCCTGGAGAGGAGGAAGCCTTAAAAAAAAATGTGAAATCTGCCTCTGATATAACTCAGAGAACCCACTATTTCCTAACTTATTCTAATACTAGTGCAATGAGGTATTGATTGTACTACAAACATCTGACCTATTTTATTTCACTTCAGCTAATGATTAGAACTTAACATTGTTATATAGAAACTGGAAAGCAGATAACCTAACAGAAGGGTAGGAGAAAAATGGGTAAAATAAACCAAACTTTGTATGAAATTCATCTAGCTGTCTGAAAACTTATTTGGGTTTCTTTCTGTTAAAGGGCAAAGACACTTTTTTGTTGATTTGATTTACTTTTAAATTGAATGGTTCAACTCATAAAAGGATAGTAAATAATTCTAAATTAAATTTCAATTTGCATTTGATTATCATCTTAACTTTTACCAATGATGGCAAAAGGAAGAACCTACCAGGCTCTTCCATCCATGATGGCAAAAGTTAAGATGATAATCAAATGCAAATTGAAATTTAATTTAGAATTACTTACTATCCTTTTACATAGTAACAGCATTTTCCCATCAAATTTTATAAAAGCCAATAAATTGGTTCAATGATTCACTGTTTATGTGTTATGTAATAGTCTTTGGTGCTGAGATGTAAAATGTAATGGAAAGTCAGAAAAGAGAGAGCCAGGAAATGGACTATAAAAACCAATTTCTACATTTAAATTAAGCTTACAAATAAGAACTTGACAGCTAGCAGAATTGTTTTTCCATTAGACATTACTCCCAAGAGCTATATTACATGATAAATGAATGTTTTTCATTATTACATCCTGCATGACACATTCATAAATGGCTATTCACAGAGCTATTTTACTCCTAACTTAAAAAGTAAAATAAGAACTTTGAATTACCCTCTGTGCTTTCATTTTAAACATAAAAACAATTATTTATTGTCCCTCATCCTTCTGCCATTGAATACCTTGTGGTTTTGTTTTCTGTAGAATGCAATGAGGGCCACAGTTGAACACCAGGAAAACTGGCCTTCCCTGACACCAATTGAGGTGATTGTTGTCTTGGGGAAAGAAGATCTTACAATTAAGGTAACTATTCTGTTTTTTCTTTTGAGTCCTTCTTAAGAGAATTTTTAAAAAGGAGTCAATAATAAGAAAGCTCTCTGCTTCGAGCTACAGATCAAAGTCATGTACACCAGGTGAAGACATTTTTGTATAGACAAATACACATTGTTTTTAGCATATAGCTCTGATGACTTGTTTGTTTAAGATTTCAGACAGAGGAGGTGGTGTTCCCCTGAGAGTCATTGATCGTCTCTTTAGTTACACGTACTCCACTGCACCAACGCCCGTGATGGATAATTCCCGGAATGCTCCGCTGGTAAGACCAATTAAATTGCTAAGCTCATCCCAGCCACCTAGTTCTAATGCATGAAAGTGAAAAGTGAAAGTGAAGTCGCTCAGTCGTGTCTGACTCCTAGCAACCCCATGGACTGCAGCCTACCAGGCTCTTCCATCCATGAGATTTGCCGGCAAGAGTACTGGAGTGGGTTGCCATTGCTTTCTCCAAGAACAAGGATTACAAGGATGTATTTAGGCAAATTAATCAGTTTAGTTAAACTGGGCATGGGGGATATGAGAAGGAATGATAAAGCCAACTAAGAAACAGTTATCCAAGGGGTTTCTGATTGGAAGCAGAAGATACGTGTCTAAGTTCTAGGACATTAGTATCAGGGAATATATTTTGTATTTCTATGACTGCGTTCACTTCTTTGTCAGTAACTGATCTTTCCCTTCCAGGCTGGTTTTGGTTACGGCTTACCGATTTCTCGTCTCTATGCCAAGTACTTTCAGGGAGATCTAAATCTCTACTCTTTGCCAGGATATGGAACTGATGCTATCATCTACTTAAAGGTAACCTTTAAATCCAATATTTAAAAAAACATCATATTTCTGAAAAGATTGCTTCTGAGTTCTATGGTCCATGGGGAACACCCCAAACTGAGTTAGCACAAATATTGACTACAAGCCATTACATTTTCTGTTTGGTACGTGTAAATATACTGATTAATATTTAGTATGGTAATATGCCAAAAAGGAAGTGAGGCAACCCTACCTGCCTCAATGAAGTAAAATGGTTTCCCAAGAAGTGTAGTATTTCTGAGTGAGGAGATGCTCACGTGAATTTTTCAAGGCAGCTTGACATCTGTGAGAATAACTGTAGTTTTGTTTTACTTAAGCTTGTGAGAAATGCATATATGCTAATAATGTTTCAGCCTAGAAGACAAGATACTCAAGACCTTAAGCTGACCTTATTAGAAATCCAGGGGGAGGAAAGCTGACAGCTAAGAAGCTGTCAATGGGGTGCCTGGCACTTCCTGTTTAAACTTTAAAACTTGGTACATGTTTTTTCCATTTGTGATAAAGCCTCAATTTATTTGTTAAGGTCACTGTCCTGATTCTGGTTAATCATTTGCCAACTAGTCCAAATGAAAATACATTCACAGTCATTAGCAACTAAACCATTAAGCTTCCAGACTCCTGTTTTGCGCAAGGGAATTATTTATTACATGGTCACAGGACACCTGAAATAGTTAATATATTTATTTCTTAAACAGTAAAAATGTCTTCAGTGTATTGAGAAAGATTAATGTATTATAGATCTACAGTATCAGACTTTAATAGATCAATAGTATCAGGTTAGGACTCTCACTTTATTACATATACAGACGTTTTGCCTGGAAATACCTATTTGTCTATTTTTATTCAACTCTATGACACTAGCAATATCCAGATAAGGGGCATGTGTAACTACTGAACTCAAATACTGTTCCCTAATTTACTTTGTTGTTCAGTCACTAAGTAGTGTCTGGCTCTTTGCGACACCATGGACTGCAGCACGCCAGGCTTCCCTGTCCTTCACTTATCTCCCAGAGTTTGCTCAAACTTATATCCACTGTGTCAGTGATGCTATCTAACCATTTCATCTCCTGCCACCGTCTTCTCCTCTTGCCCTCCTAATTTATAATCATATATATACTGTTTCAGCCCCTATAGGGTATAGATAATATTTATTTTTCAATTTTCTTTCATACAGTGCCTACCATACCATGGACTCTTGGTGTGCTTTTATTACTAAATTAATTAAAAGAATGTATTTGAATGTTTGAATGCTTACCTCTGAGTTTCTTTTGAACAATCACTTTGGGAACAAATTACGCAATGAATAATTTTTCTGGTTTGATTTTTCCCTCTTTCAGGCTCTGTCTTCTGAGTCCATAGAAAAACTCCCAGTCTTTAACAAATCAGCCTTCAAACATTATCAGACGAGCAGCGAGGCTGGAGACTGGTGTATCCCAAGCAAGGAACCAAAGAACCTGGCAAAAGAAAAAGTGGCTGTGTGAGGAGGGACTTGCGGACACGCTAAGGGATCAAAGTGGGTCTGTGCCAGGGCTGCTTCCTGAACGTTTGCCCGTGAACTCTCGTTTCCTCAAAAACAAGCAACAGCAACAAAAACTCCTTGATCTGAACACTGATGTGACGGGAAGAGAGCTCCTTTCTGTGACCCAGGCGAGCACAGTGCAGGACCACAGGACTAACGGCTGGCCAGCTCTGTATTCCCCTAACTTAGAATAATGCATGAGTTTGTATCAAATCCTGAAGAAGGAATAAGCCTGTTTACCATCTCTTTGTCAACAAAAAGGGGAATAAGTGAGAAGGGAGAGGAAGGCTAGCAGTTTCAACTGACAGATACTTTAGGCCATTGATTGATGTCATCAGATATTGGTATTTATGGCAGTACTTTCCTGCCACTCAAAGGATGAGGGCTTATTTTATACTGTATGATTAGAAATGTATGTAAACATATATTTCATAAATACCTATGCATTCTAGACATGAAAAGTCAGTGACTAAAATAACATTTACTTTGAATGAGGACAAATGAGCCAACACGCTTTATTCAAAGTTGCAGCCAAGGCCTGGGTCTATGTAAAAACCCGGAAGGAAGCCCCTTCTGATAAATACAGTGCCTTTACTATGTTGCTTTTCCGGTTCACACCTCAAATAAGAGGTGAGCACTTATTGCAAGGTGCATATGTCTTGGTTGAATTTAAAATGTGCACTGAATTCTGGATGTTGGCAGCTGGAGGGGGAGAAGAATTGCCAAAGTGATAGCAAAACCTCACCTTTCTTTGCTTATAAATGAAACAGAAGTAGATTGGAAAAACCAGTATTAGAGAAAGAAATCAGGCATTCAGAATCTAACTCAGTAGGAAGGCCTGTTCTCCACCCTGCAGTGGTGGTAATCCAAAGGCATCTATTTTCTAGGCTTAAAGAGATATATATTTTTATATATTTAATATGTTCTCTACACTCCACCATTAACATCTGATAAAAATTTGTAATTAACAAATGGTTCAAGAACATTGGAATTTAAATACTTCCTGGAGTATTTTTAACAAATAGCCTGCAGGTAAGAGGACTCGATGGACATGAGTCTGAGTGAACTCCGGGAGTTGGTGATGGACAGGGAGGCCTGGCATGCTGCGATTCACGGGGTCGCAAAGAATCGGACACGACTGAGCGACTGAAGTGATCTGAAGAGGTTTTCAGGCCATGGATGGGTGCTTTCATTTGTAAATTGTTGTGAATGAGAGCTAATGCATGAAAGCTGTAATGCATATGGCACTTTTGGGGAGTGAAATGTGCAGGTGGACAGGGCAGTCTAGCACATTCCTCTCAGAGAAGAAACAAAAGGAAAGACGGAAGGAAAGAAGAATGATGGAAAAGGAGGAGAGAGGGAAGCAGAAGGCAAGCATCTTGCTATATTCCCCATAAATTATTTCAAGAAATGACCCATATTATCATGCATAAATTATTGACAAGAGGATGAATTGGTGTTTTTCAAAACAGTATGGCTTCTTTCAGTGTTTTTTTTTTTTTTTTCCACTCTTATAAGATAATACCCTTTTACGAAATAATAGACTCTTTTGTGAAACCGAAATATTAAAAAAAAACCAGCTAGCATTTTCTGTTTTGTAAAATAATCAGTACCATCTATATGTTGGATTTAACATTTGTCTTTAATTTTCTCATGGCCTAGTGTTGTGCTTTAGTGGCCATAGAAGGCTCAAATGATTTGCTATGGATTTCAGATTTTATCATCAGAAGTCCTGGAGGTGACTTTCTTGACTGTGGGACTCTGGCTCATGCATTTATTGACTATATGCAACTATTTGCAATAGAATATTCGACTTTTCAAAAATCTAAACATTTTTGCATGTAAATATTTGTGTTTACCAAAAGAATTAAAGCAGTTGATTAATAGTTAACGAAATAATGTGAACTGTCTTTAAGACACTAGAGAAAAAAGAAACGCTGGTATCTCAGTAACTTCAAATGTGTAAATGGAGCTCTATAAAACAGAAATAGTCCATTTTGGTATTTGTGAAATCTGTGGAAGAGCTTTAGGATCCTAGTGGATGGAAACTGAATGTTCAGGCCCACTTAAATTATTAATGTATAAATTGTGTTTTTGTGTCTAGTTTATGTACAGAGAAATGTGATAATTTTTATAATAAACATTTTTATTATAATGATAGATGTAACCTTTTAAAGTGCTTATCTTAAATTAATGGAAAATACTAAGAAGAATTTGAGGTAAAAGTTTTCCTCGCTTTACATCAAACCTCATTTATATACTGGTTTTAGAAAAACTTAAAATCTTAATTTTTAAATGAAAGATAAACACCTTATAGCATTCCAGAAATTTCTGATTGTCCTTTGCTTTCTTGGTTATGCCCCAATAAAACATAGTAAAATGTATGTTTATCTACATGAATAAATTAAATAATCAGTCTTGTAATGCATGTATTCTCTATATTTTGGGGATAAATCTAAAGTCTCACTTAGTGACTGTATTTGCAAATACAGTAGAGTATCAAAATAATTATCTAGATAATTTAGAGTCCCAATTTATAGATTAAATATCTGAATAATAATACAGTACCAATATGATAGAAGTACTAAATTATGTGGTGACATGTTTTATCTTTGTTAAGTTCACACTCTTTCTTTACTAATTTAACTCTATTTTATCATTTGACAGCCTTCTCTGCTCACCTCCATAATGCCCTTATTGCAGACTTTATAACAAAAAAAATGGAGGGAGTGAAGGAGAGAGGGAGGCAGAAGGAAGCAAGAGAAGAAGGGTAAAAAGAAAAGCAATTAGAATAAAATACATAGTGGAATGAGTTTGCCATAACTGAATACTAAAATCTTGTCAGGGTAATCATCAGTTAAGTCACTCAGTCAAGTCTGACTCTTTGCGACCCCATGGACTACAGCACGCCGTGTCCATCACTAACTCCCAGAGTTTATTCAAACTCATGTCCATTCAGTTGGTGATGCCTTCCAACCATTTTGTCCTCTGTCATCCTCTTCTCCTCCTGCCTTCAATCTTTCCCAGCATCAAGCTCTTTTCAAATAAGTCAGTTTTTTGCATTAGGTGGCCAAAGTATTGGAATTTCAGCTTCAGCATCAGTCCTTCCAATGAACACTCAAGACTGATCTCCTTTAGGATGAACTGGTTGGATGTCCTTGCAGTCCAACAGACTCTCAAGAGTCTTCTCCAACAACACAGTTTAAAAGCATCAATTCTTCAGCACTCAGCTTTCTTTATAGTCCAACTCTCACATCCATACATGACTGCTGGAAAAACCATAGCCCTGACTAGACAGACCTTTGTTGGCAAAGTAATGTCTCTGCTTTTTAGTATGCTGTCTAGATTGGTCATAACTTTCCTTCCAAGGAGTAAGCGTCTTTTAATTTCATGGCTGCAGTCACCATCTGCAGGGGGTATCATCTGCATATCTGAGGTTATTGATATTTCTCCCAGCAATCTTGTTTCCAGCTTGTGCTTCTTCCAGCCCACCGTTTCTCATGATGTACTCTTCATATAAGTTAAATAAGCAGGGTGACAATATACAGCCCTGATATATTCCTTTCCCAATTTGGAACCAGTCTGTTGTTCATGTCCAGTTCTAACTGTTGCTTCCTGACCTGCATACAGATTTCTCAAGAGGCAGGTCAGGTGGTCTGGTATTCCCATCTCTCAGAATTTCCCACAGTTTGTTGTGATCCACACAGTCAAAGGCTTAGGTACAGTCAATAAAGCAGAGATAGATGTTTTTCTGGAACTCTCTTGCTTTCTTGATGATCCAGTGGATGTTGGCAATATGATCTCTGGTTCCTCTGCCTTTTCTAAATCCAGCTTGAGCATCTGGAAGTTCATGGTTCATGTATTGCTGGAGCCTGGCTTGGAGAATTTTGAGTATTACTTTGCTAGCGTGTGAGATGAGTGCAATTGTGCAGTAGTTTGAGCATTCTTTGGCATTGCCTTTCTTTGGGATTGGAATGAAAACTGACCTTTTCCAGTCCTGTGGCCACTGCTGAGTTTTCCAACATCATCTTTTAAGATTTGAAATAGCTCATCATCTTTTAAGATTTGAAATAGCTCAACTGGAATTCTACCATCTCCACTAGCTTTGATGCTTCCTAAGGCCCACTTGAGTTTGCATTCCAGGATGTCTGGCTCTAGGTGAGTGATCATACCTTTGTGATTATCTGGGTCGTGAAGATCTTTTTTTGCATAGTTCTTCTATGTATTCTTGCCAGCTTTTCTTAATATCTTCTGCTTCTGTTAGGTCCATATAATTTCTGTCCTTTATTGTGCCCATCTTTGTATGAAATGTTCCCTTGGTATCTCTAATGATAATCATATGTGAATAAAAAAATACCATCAACCTACAGTATTAGATCCTAAAGAACCTACACCTAAGCCCTTAATTAGTGACACTCCCCTTCATTTCACTGCCTTCATTTCTTCTATCAAGGAAGTACCTCATTGTGTCTGAAGAAAGCCCAGGAACATATACACACATGGGATTTAGCTCCCCACCCTAGTATTCTTGGCTGGGGAATGCCATGGACAGAGGGGCCTGGTGGGCCTCAGTCCATACGGTTGCAGGGAGTCAGACATGACTGAGCAACTTAACTTTTCCGTTGAATTAAGCTACTTGGGAGGTAGGGTGCTACCATATGCCCTGGACTCAGAGCTTCATCTACATTTCCATAAAAACTGCAAGACTTCAAGTTCCAAAATTCTCTGTTTATGCACACATACATCTTTTCAAATTTTCAAGTTCAACAAAGCGGACTGAATTTTCATTAAAACTATCTTTATACCATTTCTGCCAAATTTCAAATTTGGTTCAAAATGGTAAAAGCATTTGATCTTAACTATAATAACATAGGCAAAGAGAGATTATTGTGAGATATAGCTTAAGCATTGGCCTTAAAATTATTTATTCTCCTACTAAATTTTCACATACTATATTTACATTTAGATATGTACCAATACTGCAAATGTGCATGGAATCACCAAATCACTTTGGTCTGTCTTGATGAAAGTATTGAGGAACTTTCGTAAGTTCACAGGAGCTCCTGTAAGAGGTTCTCAAGCCCCTGACCTTGAGCAGTTAGAGCAGTAGGCTTCTATCTCCATTAACATTCTATCCATACATCTCTTGGGGGGATGCTTCACTTTTCACCTTACATCACAGTTACTTAAGTAAAGTACGTGAAAGTCACTCAGTCATGTCCAACTCTTTGTGACCCCATGGATGATACAGTCCATGGAACTGTCTAGGCCAGAATACTGGAATGGGCAGCCTTTCCCTTATCCAGAGGATCTTCCCAACCCAGGGATCAAACTCAGGTCTCCCACATTGCAGGTGGATTCTTACCAGATGAGCTACAAGAGAAGCCCAAGAATACTGGAGTGGATAGCCTATCCCTTCTCCAGAGGATCTTCCTGACTAAGGAATCGAACTGGGGTCTTCTGCACTGCAGGCAGATTCTTTACCAACTGAGCTATGACAGTTACTTAGACACTCAATAAATGTTTCCTGGATAAATACATGAATAAACACATTAAGTAACCTCTGTCTTTACAACAGCATCCCTGCATTTAAAAGCGATTTAAACTCTCTGTTAAATGTAGAGAAATAACTCTAGAAAGAATGAAGAGACAGAGCCAAGCAAAAAAACCCAGTTGTGGATGTGACTGGGGACGGGAGTCAAGTCCCATGTTGGAAAGAGCAATATTGCATAGGAACCTGGAATGGTAGGTCCATTAATCTAGGAAAATTGGAAGTGGTCAAACTGGGGATGGCAAAAGTGAACTGACATTTTAGGTAACAGTGACCTAAAATGGACTGGAATGGGGGGGTGGTGAATTTAACTCAGATGACCATTATATCTACTACTGCGGGCAGGAATCCCTGAGAAGAAATGGAGCAGCCACCATAGTCAACAAAAGAATTTGAAATGTAGTACGTAGATAGCATATTCAAAAGCAGAGACATTATTTTGCCGACTAAGGTCCATCTAGTCAAGACTATGGTTCTTCCTGTGGTCATGTATGGATGTGAGAGTTGGACTATGAAGAAGGCTGAGTGCTGAAGAATTGATGCTTTTGAACTGTGGTTTTGGAGAAGACTCTTGAGAGTCCCTTGGACTGCAAGGAGATTCAACCAATCCATTCTGAAGGAGATCAGCCCTGAGATTTCTTTGGAAGGAATGATGCTAAAGCTGAAACTCTAGTACTTTGGCCACCTCATGCAAAGAGTTGACTCATTAGAAAAGACTCTGATGCTGGGAGGGATTGGGGACAGGAGGAGAAGGGGATGACTGAGGATGAGATGGCTGGATGGCATCATGGACTTGATGGACGTGAGTCTGAGTGAACTCCGGGAGTTGGTGATGGACAGGGAGGCCTGGTGTGCTGCGATTCATGGGGTCGCAAAGAGGCGGACATGACTGAGTGACTGAACTGAACTGAACTGATGTGGATGCAATCTCAAAAATGACAGAATGATCCTTGTTCGTTTCCAAGGCAAACCATTCAATATCACGGTAATCCAAGTCTATGCCCTGACCAGTAATGCTGAAGAAGTTGAAGTTGAAAGGTTCTAAGAAGACCTAAAGACCTTCTAGAACTAACACCCAAAAAAGATGTTCTTTCCATTATAGGGGACTCGAATGAAAAGTAGGAATTCAAGAACACCTGGAGTAACAGGCAAATTTGGCCCTGGAGTACAGAATGAAGCAGGCCAAAGGCTATTTCAAAAATACATGAACTGTGATCTTCCAGATGTTCAAGCTGGTTTTAGAAAAGGCAGAGGAACCAGTGATCAAATTGCCAACATCTGCTGGATCATCAAAAGAGCAAGAGAGTTCAAAAAAAACACATCTATTTCTGCTTTACTGACTACACCTAAGTCTTTGACTGTGTGGATCACAATAAACTGTGGAAAATTCTGAAAGAGATGGGAATACCAGACCACCTGACCTGCCTCTTGAGAAACCTATATGCAGGTCAGGAAGCAACAGTTGGAACTGGACATGGAACAACAGACTGGTTCCAAATAGGAAAAGGAGTATGTCAAGGCTGTATGTTGTCACCCTGCTTACTTAACTTATATGAAGAATACATCATGAGAAACACTGGGCTGGATGAGGCACAAGACTGCCAGGAGAAATATCAGTAACCTTAGATATGCAGATGACACCACCCTTATGGCAGAAATCAAAGAATTAAAGAGCTTCTTGATGAAAGTGAAAGAGGAGAGTGAAAAAGTTGGCTTAAAGCTCAACATTCAGAAACCAAAGATCGTGGCATCTGATACCATCACTTCATGGCAAATAGATGGGGAAACAGTGGCTGACTTTATTTTTGGGGGATCCAAAATCACTGCAGATGGTGACTGCAGCCATGAAATTAAAAGATGCTCACTCTTTGGAAGAAAAGTTATGACCAACCTAGATAGCATATTCAAAAGCAGAGACATTACTTTGCCAACAGTGGTCATGTATGGATGTGAGAGTTGGACTATAAAGAAAGCTGACTGCTGAAGAATTGATGCTTTTAAACTGTAGTATTGGAGAAGAGTCTTGCGAGTATGTTGGACTGCAAGGAGATCTAACCAGTCCATCCTAAAGGAGATCAGTCCTGAGTGTTCATTGGAAGGACTGGTGTTGAAGCTGAAATGCCAATACTTTGGCCACCTAATGCGAAGAGCTGACTCATTTGAAAAAACCCTGATGCTGGGAAAGACTGAAGGCAGGAGAAGGGGACAACAAAGGATGAGATGGTTGGATGGCATCACCAACTCAATGGACATGATTTTGGGTAAACTCCGGGAGTTTGTGATGGACAGGGAGGCCTGGTGTACTGTGGTCCATGGGGTTGCAAAGAGTTGGACATGACTGAGCGACTGAACTGAACTGAACATCAAATTTTATAAGATTTTAAGCTTTACATGGTATTTAAAAAATTTTACAACACTGCAGAATTCTGGAATATTTTTCCAAGCCACATAAATTGCAATGGATCTTGTTTACTGTTGCTCTCCATTGGAGCCCTCTGGCCATTAAAAATTATCACATATTTCAAAGAAAGTAAATAGTGGATAAGTTATAACTACTAAGGAAATTTCTTGAGCAAATGGGTTGGTATTTCAGACTTTATTAGTATTCTTCTTGTTGTTCACCTTGGATGAAAAAAATATCACCATCCATATTTCATGGCCTCTTAATGGAAATGAGCAACTGTCTTTTAATGAGATTTTTCAGTTCCTACTGAAGTGCAAATAAACATTAAAAGCCACTCAAAACCAACAGAAATGTCAGTAGCCTTGAAAATATGTTGAATCTATTAAATGATGTGAAAATGATGTGAGCTGTCTTAGTGACATATCCAGCAAGGAAAGAATAAAGTTTATCAACAAATTATGAGACATCATTTTCATGTTTACTGCCATAGTTCAATATAATGAGAGTAACACAGAAGTGGTTGTCAAATAATATAATATAGCTAGGAATTATTTATTAGCATATTATTTTCCATAAATGTAAAAGGATACTTTAATATATAAAACAAAGAGCCTATTAAATGGCAAAGTCTTAAGGGTTTTTTTTTTTATCAATTCCATTAGAACTATACCTTTTAATATGTTTCTAGCCTCCCAAATGTACTTTGATATTTGGTAGAATTGCTCTTAACTCAGTCTTTTTT
>SJYT01069545.1:9418-38106 GCA_006410635.1 Cephalophus harveyi
GGGGTTGGGGGAGCGCTTGTAGGGGGCGGGTCTGTGGGGTGGTGACTGGGGGAGCCCTGAAGGGCCTGGAAAGGGGTCCTGAGGGTCAGTAAGGAGGGAGAGCGGGGGTCACGGGCCTGAGGGGGGCTCCCGGGAAGGGCGCTGTGTGCGGGAGGAGGGCACCTGGAAGGATCCTGGGAGGGGCCCAGAGGGGTCGGGAAGCTCCAGGAACGAGGATGTGCAGGGGCCAGGGCCCGAGGTTGACGGCCAGTGTCCGTGCTGGGAGTGCCGAGGGCTCCCGGGGCGGGTTCCGGGGCAAGGGGCCCGGAGTCCCGGTCTTGCCCGGCCCCCGTGGGCCGCAACGCGGAGCCGCGGGCCTGAGAAGGCGCCCGGGAGGCCCGGCCCGCGCCGCCTACCTACCTGTGAAGAGCGTGCCATCGCCATGCCAAGTCTCGCCGTCCCGGGCCCGCCGCCGGATCCCCGCCGTGTCGCTCGCCCCGCAGCCCCGGCCCGGCCCGGCCCCCTCAGCCGCCCCCCGGGACCGCGGTCGCCGCCGGCTCCGCCGCTGCCATTTCACCCGCTGACAGGAGCCGCTGCCCCGCCCCCGAGGCCCAGTCAGCCAATTCACCGCCCCCAGCCGCTCTGGCTCCGCCCACTGTCAAGGAGTGATAGCGTGTTTGGCCAATCCTTGGTCATACCGTAAGGCGGGTCCTGGCTACGGCCAGAAGGTTGCCGCTTTTAAGGAGAGAAGCGAATTGAAGTTAGGGAAGCAGTGAAGGACGGGTAGTTTTGCCTATCGAAATGTGGCGCCCTGTTGATCAACACTTGGCAGGACCAATAGCGAGGAGAGAGGGGTGTATCTCTGAGGAAAGACTGCGTCCCTGAGGAACCGCAGACAGAGGCAGGCGAGCGTTTGGCGCTAAGCCCCGCCCAGAGTCGGGCTTTTTGTCCAATAACGAGACGCCCTGGGACGTCCATTATTATCTGTCCCTCAAACCTCGGCCACGGCAACTGTTGGGTCGCTATAAAGAAAATTGACATCTAGCGAGCCAATGACACTAAAGGAGGGCGGTGAAGTAACGCTTTCTGGCCAATGAGATTGCGACACTGTTGTGCAGTTGCCCTCCCGGGCGGTGGGACTTCAGGACTGAATGAAATAGGGGAGGGGCTGAGAGGGGCGTGGCCTAGGTCAGCCCTGGGACAGGGGCTGAGCAGGTAGAGGCTAAAGGGTTGGGTCTGAGAAGGGGCGTTACCAGAAGTCCCTGCGGCTGAGGGACAGCATCTTCACACTGTCCAATTTGTGTTGGGGGCGGGGCTTTGGGGGGTTGGGGTGTCACACCGGGGACTCAGGCCCTGCTCTAGTCTAGGCCAGGTTAAATCTTCTCTTAAGTGTCTAATGTTCCTCCATCAAACTCTGAGCGTGCCGTTATCACTGCTTACATGACTCCCACGCCCCCCACACCTCTTAGACCCACGGGGGCAGGGTGGGAGTGATGCAGGGCCTAGGTCAGGTTTCCTCCCGTGGTCCTCAGCATTGCTGAGTAGGGGCCCGGCACATAGGACTGCTTATAAAATGTTTGATAAATGAATGAATGGCGGGCCCAAGATGATTAACAGGGAAGGGAAGGGTGGAAGGATCATTCAGGCTGGGGAGTTACTGACAGGTGGCAAGACTTAGCAAAAAGGACACACTTACACCCCAAGATGCAGGGAAGGGTCCTGGAGGGGCTGGGGCAGGGAAGAAGGACCCTGTCACAGAGGATAGGGTGACATCGTCAGCTCAGAATGGAGCTGAAAATGGAAAGAGACAGAAATGGGAACGGGAAGCCTGGGACCCAAGATGGGCCATGTCAGGACCTACTGAGGTCTGAGATCTCAATCTTTTAAATAGTAGGTAGGAGGCTCCTTCTGGTTTGGGGAGCAGTGAACGACACCGGGCCACACTCCCTGCCCCTGTCATTTGTCTCCGCCTCAGTCTACACTCTGTCTAATCTACATTTTGCCTGCCTTCTCTCTGTCTCTGTCTCCACTCTGAATCTGTCTACACCCTCTCTGCCACTGTCTATACTCCCTCATTGGGTGTCTTCTCTCTCCCCCTCTCTCTTACTATCTATTGTACATTGCATCTATTAAAATTCTGGAACTGTTCAGAAAAGCTTTGAAGCATATTTCTAAAAACTCAATGGTAAAAATAATTATAATGAATTCCTTCTCCTCCACATGCCCATATTTCCCCATACTTCTTTTTTTCGTTGTTTTAAAGAACACATCTTTGATTCCCTGGCAGTCCAATGGTTAGGACTCTGTGCTTTCACTGCCAAGGGCCCGGGATTTGATTCCAGATTGAGGAACTAAGATCCTGCATGCCACATGGCCCAAAAAGCATATCTCTGCCTTCCCTCTCCTTTTTGGGAGGAGGATCTTATTGCCT
This sequence comes from Cephalophus harveyi, assembly GCA_006410635.1. Classification (NCBI taxonomy): domain Eukaryota; kingdom Metazoa; phylum Chordata; class Mammalia; order Artiodactyla; family Bovidae; genus Cephalophus; species Cephalophus harveyi. Next base: position 11,829 of record SJYT01069545.1, read on the forward strand.
GGGCCAGGGTTGAAGCCATGCTCCTTGAAGTGGAAGGGTGGAGCCTTAACCACTGGATAACCAGGGAAGTCTCTATTTGCTCCCTTCCTTTAAAATTTATGTGCTAGACATTTCATAGTCCTGACATAGTCACAAGGTGGCCTTGTATTTGCAGAGTATGAAGCTGAAGTGAACCTCATGGACATTGTCCATTGATTCCTAGCAGACTTAAGAGGTGGGGGGAGGATCCCTGTGGACATAGATATGGGATGTGCTCAGTTGGTTACCCACAGCAGTGTTCTTGCCTGGAGAATCCCAGGGATGGGGGAGCTTGGTGGGCTGCTGTCTATGGGGTCGCACAGAGTTGGACACGACTGAAGCGACTTAGCAGCAGCAGCAGCAGCAGTTGCTCAGTCGTGTCCGACTCTTTGCAATCCCATGGACTGTAGCCTACCAGGCTCCTCTGTCTGTGGAATTCTTCAGGCAAGAATGCTGGAGTGGGTTGCCATTTCCTCCTCCAGGGGATCTTCCCACGTCAGGGATGGAACCTGCATCTCCTGCATTGGCAGGTAGATTCTTTATCACTGTGCCACCTGGGAAGCACTAGGTGAGCCCTAGAGATGGAACACATGGTCTCGAGTCAGGAGGGCAAGAGTAATACCCAGGATGTGGTGAGGGCCAAGTAACCACCAAGGGATAATTTCTGAGTTGGCTGCCCATTGCCCCCCAGTGTGGAGGAGTGAGGACAAATCTTGGGGTTCACGCCCAGAAAAGAACAGTTTAGTGTGACCCACAACTTTCAAGAAACAAAATACCTGGACTGTTATGAGAGGTGGGAGACAGGGGTCTGCAGAGACAGAAACCTGGGTGGGGTCCAGAGAATCCCAGAAAGACGTAAAGACTGGACCATTTCTGGGAATTTGCCTAGGAGATAATTAGCATCTGGTGTCTAGGGAATAAAATTAAATGCCAGAAAGATGTCCAGGGCTTTTGACCTTCTCTTGCTCACCCTGCCATGATCACACAAAGGATGGTTTGATTCTGGGGACACTTTGATTCCATTTTTAAAAGCTCAGTGAGAAAAAAAAAAAAATCCAACACATTCTGTTGAAAAAGATTTTGAATCCTAAGCTGCATCTAGCCAACTAGATTCCTGGATAACTTTGCTTTTATTCAATGCACTTAAACTGTCCCCAATTTTTTTTTTCAGTGTTTACTTTTATTTGATTGAAGTCATTTTTATCAGGAACATTTTTTCCATGTGATCTTTGCAGTAAACATTTGATTCACTGGGTTCTTTTTGTCCAATTTTTTCTTTTTTTTTTTTTTTTTTTCCAACTGTCATTTCTCCCTCTGTGATCTTTTCAGTAGCGGGGGAGGTGGTTATCATTTCTTCAGAGTCAAATTTTGCATCTTTCAACTTATTAAATTACTCTTCTCTCAGTTTTTAGAGGATAAGAAGTTTTAGCACAAAATTTTTTTTTGAGATTAAGATTTTTAACGCAAAATTTGTTTGTTGTGAATATTGATCACCGTGGGCTCAGACTTGATACTTTGTCTTATAAAAAGCAGACAGGGGGATAATATATATAGCTCCTCCTATGAAGAAGTGGAGTCTGTTTTCCCATCACTTGAATCTGAGCTGGTTTTGTCACTTGTTCTGACCAACAGAATATATCAGAGGTGATATTCTGGGCCTAGAACTTAAGAGATATGGCAGCTTCTTCTTCTTCTTTTTTGAGAATATTTGATTGTGGTAAAATACATGCAACCTAACATTTGCCATTTAAAATGTACAATCCAGTGGCATTTGGTGCATTCACAATGCTGTGCAATCTTTACTACCTACTTCCAAAACTTTATCTTCATTCCCATTTAGAAACTCTGTCCCTATTTCAAAACTCCCCATTACCCACCCCCTACCCTGCCAGACCCTGGTAACCTCTATTTCACTTTCTGTCTCTATGAATTTATTCTAGGCACTTCATCTAAGTGGAATTGTACAATATTTGTCCTTTTGTGTTTGGTTTATTTCTGTTAGCAAATATTTTCAGGTTCATTCATGTTGTGTTAGAACTTCTTTCCTTTTTATTAAAAGTTAGGTCATATTCTGATGTTTGCATAAACTGTATTTTGCTTATCCACTCATCTGTGAATGGACACTTGGGTTGTTTCCACCTTTTGGCTACTGTGAATAATGCTGCTATGAACACAGGTGTACAAGTGTCTATTTCAGTCCCTGCTTTCAATTATTTTGATAAATACCCAGGTGTAGACTCTTGAGAATCCCTTGGACTGCAAGGCAATCAAACCAGTCAATCCTAAAGGAAATCAATCCTGAATGTTAATTTGAAGGACAGACACTGAAGCTAAAGCTCCAATACTTTGGCCACCTGATGCAAAGAGCTGACTCATTAGAAAAGACCCTGATGTTGGGAAAAATTGAGAGCAGAAGGAGAAGGGGACAACAGAGGACAAGATGGTTGGATGGCATCACCGACTCAATGGACGTGAGTTTGAGCAAACGCTGGGAGATGGTGAAGGACAGGGAAGCTTGGTGTGCTGCAGTCCATGGGGTCGCAAACAGTCAGACACAACTGAGTGACTGAACAACAACAGGAGTGAAATTGCTGGACCATATGATAATTCTATGTTTAACTTTTTGAGGAGCAACCAAAGTGTTTTCTACAGTGGCTGCACCATTTTAAATTCCCAGCAGCAGAGCCTGAGGGTTTCCATTTCTCTACCTTCTTACCAATATTTATTATTTTTTAAAAAAATTATAGTTATTCTAGTAGGTGTGAATTGTTATCTCATTGTGGCTTTGACTTGCACTTACCTAATGACAAATAATATTGAGTTCTTTTTATGTGCTTATTGGCCATTTGTACATCATCTTGGGGTAAATGTCTCTTCAAGTCTTTTGACCATTTTTAAACTGAACTATATGTTTTTGTTGCTATTGAGGTGCGGATTTTCTTTATATGTTCTGGATATCAAGCCCTTATGAGATATATGATTTACAAGTATTTTCTCTCACTCAGTAGGTTGTTTTCGCCTTCTTGAAGATGTCCTTTAATGCATGAAAGTTTTAAATTTTGATGAAGTCCAGTTTATCTATTTTTTTGGTCACCTGTGCTTTGCATGTCATGTCTAAAAATCTATTGCCAAATTCAATGTCATACAGGTTTACCCTTATGCTTTCTTTTAAGAGTTTAATAGTTTTAGCTCTTATATTTAGGCTGTTGTTCCACTTTGAGTTAATGTTTATGTGCCATGTGATCCAAGTGTCCAATTTCATTCATTTGCTTGTGGAAATCCAGTTGTCTCAGTACCATTTGTTAAAGATACTATTTTCCCCCCTTTGAATGGACTTGACACCATTGTGAAAAACCAACTGCCCACTGATGTATGGGTTTATTTCTGGACATTTTAATTCTTTTCTGTTGGTAATACATCTTTTCTTGGGTCAGAACTACACTGTTTTGAACTGCTTTGTTACCATAGATTTGCATTGTTTAAAATCAGAAGGTATGAGTCCTCCAGCTTGATATTTAAGGTAGTTATTTTGTTACTGAAATATAACTGCTCTACAATGGTTGTGGGCTTCCCTGATAGCTCAGTTGGTAAAGAACCCACCTGCAATGCAGGAGATCCCGGTTCAATCCCTGGATTGGGAAGATCCACTGGAGAAGGGAAAGGCTACATATTCCCATATTTTGACCTGGAGAATTCCATGGACTATATAGTTCATAGGGAGGCAAAGAGTTGGGCACAACTGAGCGACTTTCACATATTTTTGGTCTTCCCTGATAGCTCAGTTGGTAAAGAATCCACCTGCAATGTAGGAGACCCCAGTTTGATTCCTGGGTCAGGAAGATCTGGTAGAGAAAAGATAGGCTACCCACTCTGGTATTCTTGGGTTTAGCTTTGTGGCCCAGCTAGTAAAGATTCCACCTGCAATGTGGGAGACCTGGGTTCAATCCCTGGGTTGGGAAGATCCCCTGGAGAAGGGAAAGGCTACCCACTCCAGTATTCTGGCCTGGAGAATTCCATGGACTGTATAATTCATGGGGTTGCAAAGAGTCAGACATGACTGAGTGACTTTTACAATGGTTTTGTTAGTTTCTGCTGCGCAACGTTGTGAATCAGTCCTATGTATACATACATCCCTTCCCTCTTGAACCTCCCTCCAACTCCCCAACCCGCCCCCTAGGTCATCAAGAAAGATCCTAGGCAAAGAATCCACTAAGACATGGCTAGATTTCTAACCCACAAAAACCTGGAATAATAAATGGATGTAAATCCACTCAGTTTGTAGCAATTAGTTATACAATAATAGATAACTTTTATATAGAGGAGCCAGAGTTGAAGCAAACAAATCAAATAACAGTTTGGTAATAGACCATCGAATGACACAAGATATCCAATGGGATCCAAGAAGGAGAGGTTTGAAAACTGAGGAGACTAAACATCATAGGAGATGCTAGAAAGGCAGATGATTAAAGACCAAGTGCCTGAAACAGCATCAGGATAAGATGGTTTTATAGCCTCACCCCGGTCTCCCTATACCCTAGCTTGTGGCCATTTGGTGTTTAAAACCAGTTTGGGCATTATTGCTTTTTTTGCGACACCACACAGAATGTGGGATCTTAGTTTCCTGACCAAGGATCAAACCCATGCCCCCCTGCACTGGAAAAGTGTGTGTGTGTGTGTGTGTGTGTGTGTGTGTGTGTGTGTGTTTGCACAGGTGTGTGGGTTCTCAGTCTTTATGACACCATGGATTGTAGCCCGCCAGGCTTCTCTGTCCATGGGATTCTCCAGCCAAGAATACTGGAGCAGAGTGCCATTTCCTATTACTTCAGGGGACCTTCCCGACCTAGGGATTGTACTCGCGTCTCTTGCATCTCCTGGATTGGCAGATAGATTCTTTATCACTAGTACCAGGAGGGAGGTCCCTGGGCTGGAAGCGCGGTCTTAACGACTGGACCACCAGGAAAGTCCCTGGGTTTTCACTTTTGACCTATTGGATCTTGGGTAATTTCTTACTAGGCTCTGGCCCTACTGTCTCCCTCTGAGTTTGCTGCCTTCTGCAACCTCAGGCTGGACACAGTCCTGGAGAAACTGGACAATCAGTCCATCCCTGGCGTTCTTCCCTTCTCGTCCTCCCAACAGAAGAAGAGGATTTGGATAGCAAAGATTCATCAATGACAGGCAAGTTGCAAGGTCAGGCAAAAGAAGAGGAAGGGAGATGGAGCAGGAGCAGCCCAGGAGGAAGAAGGAGACACAGCAGGTGAGGCTATCAGGGGAGTCCCAGGAAAGTGGAGTTCAGGCAGGAAGGAGGAAGTGGCCACCTCTATCACGGGTGGGACCAAGACAAAAAGGGGTCTGCTGTTTTTCTCAAAGGAAAGGCAGATACCGTCACTGGTGATTTGGGGAGGGGGTGAAGGCAGGAATGAGAACAGCCCTCTTCTAAGAAGTGTGATGATACCCAGAGGTTTTTCCCCCAAAGATGGAAGAAGCGTGGTCCTGTTCCTGGAAGTCTTCCTGTTCCAAGACGTGGGGCACAGTTTACCCACATGACCAGGAGGGGAGCTGTCGAGGCTGGAGGAGCAGCTGACTCAGGACGTTTTACTGCAGGGCAGAATGTGTGGTGGGGCATGCCTTCTTCCTGGGGCTCTAGAGGAGGCTCAAGGTGAGGAAACGAGCAAACTGGAGGATTGTGATGTCACTCTAAAGAGCAGGTAAGACATTAAGAGACGGAGGAAGGGCGGCATGCCAGGCAAACGGACCAGCCAACGCGAAGTCAAGGAGGCAGGAAGGTGTCTGTTCTGTTAACCTATGTCGAAGCCTTCTTGACCACTGGGTGGCGCTGTCCAGCCTGGCGAGAAACCCAATAGGCTGTTGTTGGTTCCCTGATTTCCTGCCCACAGCCCAGGATGGTCTTCTCCCAGTCTACGATGTTAGCTGAAGTTCTGGAATTCTGGTGCAGGCAAGTTTCTGTAAGGCCAGCCCAGCCTATTGAGCCCTATTTCAATGACACCTCTAAAGCAGCGGGTGGCACTCGTCTGAGAGGAGGAAGGTGGGGTCTAACCTGAGGCAAGTCTTTGGGGAAATCTTCCTGCTGTCAGATGAGAACTTCTAAGGGATGACAGAGTCTGCTCCTCCAAGTGGGTGGGAAAGGAAGGCTTCCTGGAGGAGGTGGCATTAAAAGGTGTGATTTGTCGGTGGAAGAGAGAGGTGAGATTCTGGGTAGGAATGGAGGACTGGGGCAGTTACGCATGTCTGGGTGGTAAGAAGATGCAATAGGCAATAGAATGAGACAACATTCCTTCACTCATCTCATCTGTTTACTAGACATTTGTCAAACACCTGCTTTGATTCCAAGGACATGGTCTCCTGTGGAACTCGCAATCTGGAGGGGGACACAGATCTGAAAGCAGAGAACTTTTGTGTGATACCTGAAAAGGGGGTTGGGATTGCCCAGAAGAGGCACCTGACCCAGCCTGGAGGGAACCTAGGACAGCTTTTGTGATAGAATAAGAAATATATCTGGATTTCCCTGGTGGCCCAGTGGTTAAGAATCCACCTGCCAATACAGAGGTCACGAGTTCAATCTCTGGTAAGGGAACTATGATCCCACATGCCTGGAGTGCAACTAAGCCCGAGGGCCTCAACTACTGAGCCCACTGCTGCAACTAAGACCCAACACAGCCAAAAATAAAGGTACGTACAGAAATAACTGGAGCTTCCCAGGTGGTGCTAGTGGACCTGCCTGCCAGTGTAGGAGACATAAGAAACGCGGATTTGATCCTTGGGTTGGGAATATCCCCTGGAGGAGAGCATGGCAGCCCACTCCAGTATTCTTGCCTGGAGAATCCCATGGACAGAGGAGCCTGGTGGGTTACAGTCTATGGGGTCGCAAAGAGTCAGATATGACTTAGCAACTTAGCATGCACGCACAGAAATAAATATTAAAAAAAAAAAAAAGACAACAGACCAAAAGTGGAGTTACTTATGATAAGTCTCACGACACCTAACTCAGTCTTTTCTTTCTCTTTCTTTTTTTAAAAACTCTGAGCTGGTGGCTCAGACGGTTAAGCGTCTGTCTACGATGGCGGGAGACCCAGGTTCAATCCCTGGGTGGGGAAGATCCCCTGCAGAAGGAAGTGGCAACCCACTCCAGTACTCTTGCCTTGAAAATCCCACGGACGGAGGAGCTTGGTGCAGGCTACTATCCCTGGGGTCGCAAAGAGTCGGGCACGACACCTAACTCAGTCTTTTCTTTCTCTTTCTTTTTTTAAAAAAAATTTAATTATGAAAGCATGATAACACATTTACAGGAGACTTGGAAAATACAGAACAAAGTTACATATACCTGGTGGTTTAGTCGCTCAATTGTGTCTGATTCTTGCAACTCCATGGACTGTAACATGCCTGGCTCCTCTGTCCATCGCATTTCCCAGGGAAGAATACTGCAGTGGGTTTCCGCTTCCTTCTCCAATTGTTCCACTATATATTACAAATTTTTAAAGTAGGTAAGTTAAGATTTTTAGCTGGAGTTTCAATATTAAACTCTCAAAAATTAATGGAATGAATATACAGAAAAGTAGAAGGATATAGTAGACCTGAAAAGCACTATGAACCAATCCACTATAATTAAAATTTATACAATTTTCACACAACAGTAGGATACAAATTCTATTCAAGTTCCCATAGACTATAAACTAGGAGACACTGGAACATATCTAGGGACATAAAACAAGGTGCAAAAATTTCGTGGTCTAAAGGTATTGAAACCATACAGAGTCTGTTCTCTTATCACTGTGGAATTATGTCAGAAATCAATGTCAAAAATATTTTAAAATAACCCACATATTTTCAAGTGCAAAGTGACATTTATTAATACCAAGGGAGATCTTTGACTTAGCCAGTGAAAGCCTCAATAAAGCTTAACTCAGCTTTCATGACAGTTTCAGCTGTTTCAGAAATGAAATCTTAAACCAGCCAATCAGGAATCATATGATAGACCCCTGCCATCCCCCTATTGGAAAATAACTTCGCAATGACCCATCCACTTTTTTTCAGGTACAACTTCCTTGACCCTGCTCCCATCTGCCTAGAAAACCTCTAGCCATGTACAGCCCTTCAGAGCTCCTTTCTGTCTGCCAAACCGGATGCTGCCGGATTCATGCATCATTGGATAAAGCCAACGAGATCTTTAACATATACGCAATTGCTTTTTTAAAAAAAAAAACAAAACAGATCTCATTTGGTCTCCAGGTGGATGGTGTCAGAACTGCCTTCAGTCTGCAGGACATCCCACTGGAGTCCGGTGAGACTTGGAGAGTGGCTCGAGGATGCTGGAAAATACTCTGGAGCTTTGTTAAGATCATGTTCTAGGGGAAAGTCCTTACATCCTGAAGGACTGATTGTTCAAGAGGAGATGGGACAGGGTGGTTGGAGAATGGGTGTTTTCTGTTCGGGCAATCAGCACATGCAGAGGTTGGGAAGTGAAAGAGAATGTGGCTTCCTAGAGGAACAGAAAGTTTTTCAGCAGGCCTCTGCAGCCCCAGGAGAGAAAAACGGGGTGGCCAGTTCAGGATCCAATCACGAAGTATTGAACACCAGGCAGTGTGTGTTATTTGCTCAGTTGTGTCTGACTCTTTGTGACCCCATGGACTGCAGCCCTCCAAGCTCCTCTGTTCATGGGATTTTCCAGGCAAGAATACTGGAGTGGGTTGCCATTTCCTTCTCCAGGGGATCTTCCCAACCCATGGATTGAACCTGGGTCTCCCGCATTACAGGCAGATTCTTTACCAGCTGAACTACCAAGGAAGCCCTACAAGGCAGAGAGGTTTATAATGAGTGTAGTAGGAATAGCCCATCCAATAGCGTGTCTTGTCTCACCTTTCTGAGAGGCTGGTGTTCCAACTCTGCTGATGTATCTTTGGAGATGGGAAAGCCACCACCTTCCCAACTGTGTCTCTAGCTCTAAGGTCATGAGTGGTGTGTCTCCTTAACTCCTGAGCCTCAGTTTTCCCCATATGAGAAATGGGGACATAGATCATCCTAGTCCATTCAGACTGCTGTAACAGAATACCATAGACTTCTGAGGGCTTAAGCAACCAACATTTATTTCCCAGAGTTCTGAAGGCTGGAAGTCTAAGATCAACGTGTGAGGGGACTGCCCTGGGAGTCCTGCTGCTGCTAAGTCGCTTCAGTCGTGTCCGACTCTGTGCGACCCCAGAGACGGCAGCCCACCAGGCTCCCCCGTCCCTGGGATTCTCCAGGCAAGAACACTGGAGTGGGTTGCCATTTCCTTCTCCAATGCAGGAAAGTGAAAAGTGAAAGTGAAGTCGCTCAGTTGTGTCTGACTCAGCGACCCCATGGACTGCAGCCTACCAGGCTCCTCCGTCCATGGGATTTTCCAGGCAAGGCTACTGGAGTGGGCTGCCAGTGCCTTCTCCAGCCCTGGGAGTCCAGTGGTTAAGAATTCACCTTTCAATGTAGGGGACAGGGGGTTCGATCCCAGGTCAGGGAACTAAGATACCACCTGCCATGGAGCAACTAAGCTTGAGCTTCGAAACTAAGTTAGAGAAAGCCTGCCCAATACAACAAAGAGCCCACAGGCTGCCACAAAGACTCAGTGCAGCCAAAAAGTAAAATAAATTAGATCAATATGTGGTGAAATTTGGTGTCTGCTGAGAATTTTGCGTTTTTGTGTGTGTGTGCTCAGTCGTGTCCGACTCTTTGCCACCCCATGGACTGTAGCCCATCAGGCTCCTTTGCCCATGGGATTCTCCAGGCAAGAATACTGGAGTGGGTTGCCATTTCCCCCTCCGGGGGATCTTCCCAACCCAGGGATTGAACCCACATCTCTTTCACCTCCTGCATTGCAGGCGAGTTCTTTACCACTAGCACAACCTGAGGATATGCCTCCAGATCCATGGAAGACCATCTCCTTCTGGGTATGTCCTCGGGGGGCAGAAGCAGGGAGAAAGCTCTCTGGTGTCTCTCTCTTAAAAAAATTTTTTTTTTATTTATTTGGCTGTGCTGGGTCTTAGTTGCAACATGTGAACCCTTGGTTGCAGCATGTGGGATCTAGTTCCCTGACCAGGGACTGATCCACGTAGTGCTCTGCATTGGGAGTTTGGAATCTTAACCACTGAACCACCAGGGAAGTCCCTGGGGTCTCTTTTATAAGAGTGTTGATCCCATTCCTGATCTAATTACTTCCCAAATACCCCACTTCTGAATATCATCTCCTTGGGGATTAGGTTTCAAAGTAGGAATACCAAGGTGGGGATGTTGGACACAAGCATTCAGTTTATGATACAGACCCACCTCACAGGTCTGTCGTGAGAAAAGTTAGGTCTCTTGGCACCAAACTGTTGCCCAATAAAATTCATTTCTTTCTCTCCTTTAAAAAAACTTTTTTTTTGGCCATAGCCTGTGGGATCGGACTCGTGTCCCCTGCATTGGAATGCACAATCTCAGCTACTGGACCCCCGTGGGAGTCCCATTCCTGCTCCTTTCTTTAAAGAGCAAAAACTCCTCCAAAACACCTTGAATATGTTGCACAGCTGAATGTCCCATGCTCTGTCCAACCATCCCACCAGCACTGCTCAATCTGGTTGTATCGCTACTTTTCCATCAAGAATATACAAGCAATGGGATTTCCCTGGTGATCCAGTGGTTAGGTAATATTCATTGGAAGGACCAATGCTGAAGCTGAAGTGCCAATACTTTGGCCACCTGATGCAGGAGCTGACTCATTGGAAAAGACCCTGATGCTGGGAAAGATTGAGGGCAGGAGGAGGAGTGGGCAACACCGACTCAGAGGATGGCATTACCGAGTCAGTGGACATGAGTTTGAGCAAACTCTGGGAGATAGTGAAGGACAGGAAGCCTGGCGTGGTGCAGCCCATGGGGTGGCAAAGAGTCGGACACAACCTAGCAACTGAACAACAACCAGTGCTTAGGAATCTGTGCTTTTGCTGCTAAGGGCATGCATTCAATTCCTGTTTGGGGAGCTAAGATCCTTCAAGCCACATGGCATGCCACCCCCCCCCCCAAAAAAAAAACTTAAAAAGAGAAAGAGATAAAGGGAAAAAAAGAATATACAAGTGATAATTCATTTATTATCATCTTTGAATTGCCCACTACTTGCCAGTCAGTGTTCTTAACACTGGGATATAGATAGCAGTGAATAAAACAGAATCGGTCTCCTTCCTCTGAACAGCTGGCTCCAGCTGTTTTTATAAATAGTTTAGTGAAACTCAGCCCCACCCAGCCACTGATACATATTGTCCCGGTTTTTACAGGGGTACAGTGGAGTAACTGTGGCAGAAATGACACCCAGAATATTTGGCCCTTTTCAGAAAACATTTGCCAGTTTCTGGTCTAGAAGTTTACCTTCCGGGTGAGACAACTAGGTTCAAATTTTTGAACCTGAATCTCGTCCTCTTCTCTCTTTTTCTTGTTGTTTTTCACTCAGTTGTGTACGACTCTTTGTGACCTCATAGACTACAGCACACCAGGCTTCCCTGTCCTTCACTGTCTCCTGAAGTTGACTCAAACTCATGTCCATCGAGTCGGTGATGCCATCCAACCATCTCATCCTCTGTCACCCACTCCTCCTGCCCTCAGTCTTTCCCAGTATCAGGGCCTTTTCCAATGAGTCACCTCTTTGAATCAGGTGGCCAAAATATTGGAGCTTTAACTACAGCTTCAGTCCTTCCAGTGAATATTCAGGACTGATTTCCTTTAGGATTGACTGGTTTGATCTCCTTGCTGTCCAAGGGACTTTCAAGAGTCTTCTCCAACATCACATTTCAAAAACATCAATTCTTTGGTGCTCTCTTTCTCTTAGACTTCTCAGTTAAGAGATGCAAAGCTATCAATTCTCACTCCACACTCCAATGGGTATTTTTTGAGCTGGTTTGAATTGAGAGACACAGCGATGAATGAAAATGATGTGCTTGGGATTTCACTGTTGGTTCAGTGGTTAAGACTCTGTGCTTCCAATGCAGGGGGTGTGGGTTCCATCCCTGCTGGGGGAACTAAGATCCCATACGCAGCAGGGCATAACGAAAAACTAAAAAAAAAAAAAAGAACCTATATAAGAAAAGAAAATTATGTGTTTCATGGATTAAACCCCAGCATTTATAAGCTGATGAATCATGGACACTTGATGTGACCTTTGAACCTCTGTTTGTATGTGTGCGCTCAGTTGCTCAGTCGTGTCCAACTCTTTTCAACCCTATAACTGGAGCCTGCCAAGCTCCTCTGTCCATGGGATTCTCAGGCAAGAATACTGGAGTGGGTTGCCATTTCCTCCTCCAGGGAATCTTCCCAACCCAGGGATCAAACCCACATCTCTTTTACCTCCTGCATTGTCAGGCAGATTCTTTACTACTGCATCACCTGGGAAGCCCTTGAATCTGTTTGCTCATAGGTAAAATGAGGACAGTAGTAGCTGTGTTGTGGAGATTTGCTGAGATCATGTCGGAAAAGCATTTAGCACAAAATAAGTGCTGAAAGAGTGATGACAGGATTTCCACTGGTGAGAACGCAGAAATTTCCCAAAGACTCCCCTTTCTACGGTCTAACTAAACCTCACACTTTTCTTTTTCTAGTCAGAGTGGTAAATGCAAGGAAGCCTCGAGGAGCTGGGTTTCAGAAATAAAAACGAGCCCTCAGGGACTTCCCTGGTGGTCCAGTGGTTAAGGCTCTGTGCTTCCATTGCATGGAGTACAGGTTCGACCCCTGGCCCGGGAACTGGGATCCCACAGGCCATGTGGTGTGACTTTTTTTTTTAATTAACAATAAAAAAAACTCCTTGTAGGTGAGGCAACAGCAGTTGCAGCTTCTATACCAGAGGACAGGCAGGCGCAAGCTCTGGGTATGGACAGGCGCACATGGATGGAGAGGTGTTTTGGGGACAAGGTAAATCAGCCAGTTCTTAGATGACAGAAGGAAGCATTCCAAATGGCGGCCACTGGAGCGTTGGAGTCCAGACTTGGGGAGGAGAGCATCCTAGTGGAGAGATGAGTGGTATGGGATGTCAGAGCCCAAGTGAGGTAAGAAGGACAACAACAGGACGGCCTGTCTGCCTGGCTGGAGGGGGTCAGTGCCCAGTGCATCTACACAGGATAAGGGTTGGTGATGGGAAAGTGCGGTTGGCTATACATATGGTGGGACTGATGAAATAAGTAAATAAATGCATCCAGGATAATGGGAACCAGGTTTCCCACCATCAGAGAAGAGTGTTACAAAGATGAATGGAGTGGAAATTCCCTTATGGCTTAGAGGTTAGGATTCCAGGCTTTCACTGTCATGGCCCCAGTTCAGTCTCTGCTTGGGAAACTGAGATGCTGAAAACTGTGTGACAAAAAAAAAAAAAAAGAATGGAGGGCAAATTAGAAATGAACTCTACTATATTTAGTGTTGGTGTGAATTCATGGTTTTCAACATATATGTGTGTGCTTAGTCGCTCAGTCGTTTCCAACTCTGTGATATATAGAGAGAAATATGTCAACAAAGGTCCATCCAGTCAAGGCTATGGTTTTTCCAGTGGTCATGTATGGATGTGAGAGTTGGACTATAAAGAAAGCTGAGTGCAGAAGAATTGATGCTTTTGAACTGTGGTGTTGGAGAAGACTCTTGAGAGTCCCTTGGACTACAAGGAGATCCACCAGTCCATCCTAAAGGAGATCAGTCCTGAGTATTCATTGAAAGGACTGATGTTGAAGCTGAAACTCCAATACTTTGGCCACCTGATGCAAAGAGCTGACTCATTTGAAAAGACCCTGATGCTGGGAAAGATTGAAGGCAGGAAAAGAAGAGGCCGACAGAGGATGAGATAGTTGGATGGCATCACCAACTCAATGGACATGAGTTTGAGCGGGCTCTGGGAGTTGGTGATGGACAGGGAGGCCTGGTGTGTTGCAGTCCATAGGGTAGAAAAGATTTTGACACAACTGAACGACTGAACTAACTGATGGAAAAATAAATGTGCATGTATCTGTTTTCTTGTCTGTCTACTCAGAGGTCCTGGGATCAGTGACCCCCTAATAATAACGATGCACTTAACACTCAGGTCTTGGTTTCTGAATGTCATTCTCCACTTAAAACCAACTGGGTCTCTTTTGGAAAATGGATGATTCCAGAGTTTGGGCAAGGAAAGTCTGATCAGCAAAAAACTGATAAGCACATGTTTAAATGGACACAGAGCCAGAGTGAAAGGCTCCCACTAGCCAAATCAAAGACACTCTAACCATCAAAAAAACAGAAAGAAAAAAAAAAGAAATGTCAGCAAAAATGGCAGAGTAAAAATTTTGCCCTTCCATGAAAGCAATGGAAAAACTGCAGAATTTGTCAGAATCAACACTTTTAGAACACTGGCAATCAACCAAAAGCTTACAGTAATTCAGGGAGTATTTAGACAAGAAATACGGCTGAATCTCAATAAAGAACAGTGAGCTTGGTGGAATTTTAACTCACCCTAGTCCCATTCCCCACTCTCCAACGCAGAAATAGCTTTACAGACTCACAGACATAGAGAATAGATTTGTGGTTGCCAAGGGGGTGGGGAGGATTGGGAGTCTGGGATTAGCAGATGCAAACTATTATATATAGGATGAGTAAATAATAGGTTCCTACTGTAGAGCACAGGGAGCCTTATTCAATATCCTGTGATAAACCATAATGGAAGAGAATATGAAAAAGAATGTATATATGTGAATAACTGAGCCACTTCGCTGTACAGCTGAAATTAACACAATATTGTAAATTGACTATACTTCTATAAAATAAAATTTAAAAACAAGATAGCCTTAAAAAATAACAGGTCACATTTCTGGTACAGGAAGAAAAATGGAGTCAGAACTCTTATAAAGCCTCGTAACCAAGGAATAGTATTACCTGATCTATCTTGTGGTTCCCTGGAAGACCACCCTTGAAAAGATTATCTTTCATTGACCTCACTCGAACTTGCCCAGTGCTAAAAACCTCTCCCCAGGTGGTGTCTGTCAAATATTTTAACATCACAGCTCCCTGAGGTGGTGGATAACAGCTGGGGCAAATAATAACCTAACCAAACAGTCTTAAAAACAAAAGTTAAGGAATGAGATGTCCCTAGGGACTCTGAAAGGGCTTCCCAGGTGGCTCAGTGGTAAAGAATTCACCTGCCAGTGCAGGAGATGCAGAAAATAAGGGTTCAATCCCAGGGTCAGGACAATCCCCTGGAGGAAGAAAGGCAACTCACTCTAGTATACTTGCCTGGGAAATCCCATGGACAGAGGAGCCTGGTGGGATTGCAAAGAGGTGGACATGACTGAGAGACTAAGTGTGAACATAAGAGGCTTTGCAAAGTTCCAACGTATTCCTGGGAATCTGGAAGGCCACATGCATGTGGAGGGCTGTGTGCATACTCAGGAATAATCTGACAAGTTCTTAAGCTCTTAATTCTGGCTGACTTCAAGGCTCCAAGGAAGCGGGAAGTGGCAGCTAAGGCTGGGTTGCAAGCTTCCTGACTGAGTGTTGACTGTCAAAACACACAGAGATCCTGGGTGAAGACTGGGAGACTTTTAGTTTCAGATTTTCAAGGAAGTTTGTTCAATCACTTGCTAAACACCAAGCTAAGCAGACATTTAAGTGATCGTACATGACAGAGAATAGAGATTTTGCGGAATTAATTCAGAAAAATCATTAAATCAACAAGAAACAACTACTATGGAAAATAGCAATGACAAGAAACCTTCAGGAGGAGGTAGAATATGATATCCATAGTTGCCATATTATATTACAAGGCATACCTTGGAGGTATTGTGAATTTTGGTTCTAGCACAATAAAGCAAATACTGCAATGAAGCAAACCACATAAATTCTTTGGTTTCCCAGTTTACATAAAAGTTAACACTGTAAATCAATTATTCTTCATTTTTTTTTAAAAAAGAAGAAATTATTTAACATGAAAAAGATAGTAACAAAGGAACTGAGGAATAAAAAGGAAATAAGACATATGAAAAACAAATAGCAAAATGGCAGATAGAAAGTCTACCGTATCAGTAATTATGTTAAATATAAAAAAGGTTAAATTCTCCAACTAAAAGGTAGAGATTGACAGAAAGAATCAAACAGATGACCCCATTATATGCTGTCTACAAAAGACTCACTTTAAGATTAAGGGAAAAAAGATAGTTATATATACTCGTTGAATCAGATAGGGTCCGTATAGAAATAAATTGGAAGTTTGATACACAAAGTTTCAAAGTGACTGTCTATATTATATTTAGTAGTTACAAAGGGGGAAAAAGAACTGCTTTGGGTGGTGGTTAAGCAGGGATTCAGGGGTCAGCTCCCAATCCCACTGCTTTTGAGCTGTGTGACCTCAGGCAGTTCCTTGTCCTCTAGGTTTCCTCATCTGTAAAGAAGGATAGTAACTACCTTTCTCATAGGGCTATTGTGAGAACTGTTAGACCACCAGGAACACACTGTGGTTAACGAATCTGGATTTGTTACTGGGAGCAGTGAGGGAGAACACACACCAGGCAGAATGGTTGGGGCATGCTCAAGTGCTGTTATTACTGAGTATTCATCATTAGAATAGGCAGTTTTCATCCATTACTAGTGCACTGTATTCAACCTCATAATTATAATGTGAACCAGGATCGATACCATCCAGTCACTAAGTCCTGTCCAACTCTTTGTGACACCATGAACTGTAGCACTCCAGGCTTCCCTGTCCTTCACTCCCTCCCAGACTTTGCTCAAACTCATGACCACTGAGTCAATGCTGCCCTGCAACCATCTCCTCCTCTGTCACCCCCTTTTCCTGCCCTCAGTCTTTCCCAGCATCAGAGTCTTTCCCAGTGAGTCAGTTCTTTGCATCAGGTGTCCAGAGTGTTGGAGCTTCAGCTTCAGCATCAGTCCTTCCAAGGAATATTCAGGGTCAGTTTCCTTTAGGCAGGCTAATTGTCCCACTTCACAGGTGAGGGAACTGAGGCTCTGGAAACGTGAGGCTGAAGGTACCGGAGTTGGACAGGGGTTGGAATAGTGCCTTCTGGCTGCAAAGTTGCCTGCCCGGCCTCTGCCCTGCCCTAAGTGACCCCTCCTTAGTTGTGTCAGCCGCTTCATGTGTCCCCAGATTTTTCTGAGAGGAAGTCTTATCCCTATCGTGTTCCTCATTCTTCGTGAGTTGAGAAAGAACAGGTCTGAGGAGGGGCTACAGAGGGAAATACATGAGGTTATAAAAACCATAGTCCAGACAAGAGTTGGGAAGAGGAACAGAAAGGGGAGAAGGATGGCAGAGATGTATGAACCCAAGGAGGCTGATGACTCTGGTGAGGCTGGGCCCCCAGTCTAGGGTGATAGTGGGGATGACGGGGCCCCAGGGTCCTGGTGGTGCTGGGGCCTGGCAGCCAGCTTGCAACTCGGAGAGCGGGGCTCAGCAGACTTCCAAGTTCAAGTGCGTGTGCTCTGTTCTGTCCAGAGGAGGAGACATTTGGGGGCCAGAGACTGGCTGAGAGACACCCTCGACTGCTACACAGTTTGAGGAGCTTGCCAGGTATGGGAGTGCTTGGTTCAGGAGCAGGCAGCTGGGGGGAACGGGGGCAGGCCGGGGGTGGAGTGGGGGCAGAGTCTGCCCCCAGCCCCGAGCCCCACCCATCTGCTGGTCCTGCAGCGTGTCTGACCTGGGCCCCTCTGCTTCTCCTGCTGCTCCTTTGCGTCTCACTGGGTTTCTTCACGCTCCAGCTGACCACTCTGGTTCAAGGTGAGTGAGCCTCCAGGGGCGTAGGGTCCTCGGACCCTTTGGGTTTTCTCTCTGGGATGGTCTTTGCCCTTTTCCACAGTCCCTAGAACTGCTAGGGCTGGGTCGTTCAGGCTCCGTGTCACCTTCTGTGTGACCATGAGCCAGTAACTCTCCCTCTCGAAGTCTGTTTCCTCGTGTGAAAGGCAGTTCATCCTCCCTGTGGGGAGACCTTGAAAGCAGATTTGGCTCAGGGTCAGTGCTTACAGGGGGAATTCTCTGCTCCATTGTAGTTTCCAGGATCCGGTGTCTGCAGAGAGATTCGGGAGACCGTGAGAACAACAGCCTGGATAAGTGGCTGGACACCAGGTTCCGGAGTCTGAGTAGGGAGGGGGCTCTGGGGCTGTATGGCTGTGGACAAGTCACCACTGCCAGGGGTGGAGGAGAGAGGGCAGGAGTCAGGGAGGGGACCGGACCCCTGCAAGAGGTCCTGGGGAGCTGGCAATGTCGGGCAAGTCACTCTCTAAGCCTCAGTTTTCTTGTCTGTACGATGGGCTCTCCAGGTCACCTGACATCCACGCATGATGTTCTCATGGGGCCCTCTGCACCACATACACAGTAGGTGCTTAATAATTGACGTCTTCTGCCTCCAGCTGAAGTTGCACAGAAGCAGATGCAATCAGACCTGGAGGAGATCCTACAACGCCTGACCCGGATGAATGCCACCCTGAGTAAGGGAACCACACCAAGATCAAGAGGAAGTCACAGGGTGGTGGGTGGGGGCTGGGCCACACCTGCTCCAGCTGCCAGGCTGAGGAGGGCAGAGCAGAGCTGGGGTGTTCCTCACGGGTTTCTTGAGGAACTGAGCTGACAGCTGAAGAGAAGGGCCTAGCTCTGGGTTCCAAAGATCTGGAGCCTAGGAGCCCAGCAACCTCTCTGTCCCAACTCCGCCCCTCTTCCCCAGCTGGCCTGTGCCATCCTTGTCCTCAGAATTGGGAGTTCTTCAGCGGAAGCTGCTACTTCTTCTCCTGGACCCAGAGTGACTGGAGATCTGCCGTCTCTGCCTGTCTGCTTACTGGGGCCCACCTAGTTATCATCGACAGTACTGAGGAGGAGGTGGGCTGGGCAAGGTCCCCCCGAGAGCCTGGGCCATATTGCCAGGTCAAAAAAAAACCTTCTGCCTCCCTCTTCTGCACTCTGAGAGATGGGCAGCCGGGGGTGTGGCAGGGGGATGAGAGGTGAGATACAATCAGGGAAGGCTTCTTGGACGAGGAATCATAATGGACTCAGGAAGGGCACATGAGAGAAGAACGTGGATGAGAGGAGCCCATGTATGGATACGAAGGGAATTCAGAGTGCCTTTGATGCCATATACAATGCATGTTAACTGCGACACAAGACATATCCACATATGTATTACATTAACACACATCCACAACCTCCATGCACATGTTAACACATACAACTTGAGTAGGGCCTCTAGGCTAGACTGTGAGAAGAACTTCTGTGGGAGGCAGGGGACCATGGAGATGTGGGCAGACATGGGATGTGTGGCATTCAGGGATCTTCCTCCTGATACCCCTCTCCCCACCCACTCCCAGAAATTCCTGAACTTTTGGTATGTCAGAAATAATAAACCCACCTGGATCGGCCTCAGTGACCACCACAGTGAGGGTTCCTGGCGGTGGGTGGATGACAGTCCTGTCCAACTCAGGTAACCTCCCAGTGACAATGGCCCCGGAGAGGTGGGCAGGAACTCCAAACCAAGGGTGCTCAAACTCTGGACTGGAAAGCATCAGTCCAGCTTCTTCACCTGAGAAGCTTGGTGAAGGTGCAGAGTCCTGCCTTCATCTGGGGGTAGGGGGTAGGAGCTGGGTGGGAGTCTGATTCTATATGTCTAGGTACAGGCCCAGGAATCTGCATTTAATTTTGCATTAGTGTCGTCACTCAATCGTGTCAGGCTCTTTGCAGCCCCATGGACTGTAGCCCACCAGGCTCCTCTGTCCATGGAATTCTCCAGGCAAGAGTACTGGAATGGGTACCCATTTTCTTCTCCAGGGAATCTTTCCAACCCCAGGGATCAAACCTGGGTCTCCCACATTGCAGGTAGAGTCTTTACTATCTGAGCTACCAGGGAAGCCCACATTTAACTTTCCCAGAACTGATTCTGGTGGATGTGGTGTTTGAACTCACATTTCAAAAACCCTGCCTCTGAATTCCTCACCAACCTCTGGCTGGTATTGGCAATTTGCTGTCAAAGTCCAGGGACCAGCCCCTCCAAAATTGGGGGTGGGCCCTGGGTGAAGTAGGGGTCTCATTGCGCTGATGCGGTTCACAGCTTCTGGAAAAAAGGGGAGCCCAACAACCACGGAGATGAGGACTGTGTGGAACTGCACAACGACGGCTGGAATGATGGCAGATGTGTTACAGAAAACCCCTGGATCTGTGAGAAGCCCTCGGCTCCCTGCCCAGACCTCTGAGGGCTGCTGCCTCCACCATCCACCTCGCCCCGCCCCGCCCCACCCCTGTCTCTTATACACATCTATCGTGTGCTCGGGGCAGTGTGTGTGTGTGTGCACACGCAAGCCAACTGGAACATGCACTCCGAGGGTTCCTCGGGCCCCACCCCTTTCTCTTTTCCCCTTTGGTGAATGCCCATCCCCTTACTATTCAGAAGACTTTGAGATCCTCTAAGACCAATTTCTCCACAAGCTATAGACCATTTTTCTTCATCTGTCAATAGGCTCAGCTCCCCTCTCTGTCCCATCATGATATCCCCCTAATAAAGTCATACTTTGCATTATGTCTCCCACTGAACTTATTTTTGTTCCTTTGCCACTGTTTGAGTTACTGTAGTTTGATAATCTGTTTGATGCACCAGAGGCCATTGTCTTTTTTCAATACGCTTTTCTCTTTTTTTGTATAGTTTCCCAGATACTGTTTTGTTTTGTTTTTCGACTGCCCCACATAACGTGTGAGATCTTAGTTTTCTGACCAGGAATGGAACCTGTATTTCCCTCCCCCTGCATTGGAAGCATGGAGTCGTAACCACTGGACCGCCAGGGAAGTCCCCCGGATACAGTTTTTATTTAATTTAGTTAAATTAGTTATGTTTGGCTGTGCTGGATCTCCGTTGCTGCATGCAGGCTTTGTCTAGCTGCGGTAAGCGGGGAATGGGATGGGGGAGGGGTGCTACTCTTCTTTGTGATACGTGGGCTTCTCATCGCAGCGGCTTCTTTTGTTGCAGAGCTTGGGCTGTAGGGCCCACAGGCTTCAGAAGTTGTGGCACACGGGCTTAGTTGCCCTTCAGCATGTGAGATCTTCCCAGAGCAGGAATTGAAGCCCTGTCTCCTGCATTGGCAGGCAGACTCCCAACTACTGGACCACCAGGGAAGTCCCCAGACAGGGTTTTGAATCAGTTTGTAATTTTGGTTGGGAATATGCATATATACAATATGTATATGTTTATATGTGTCTGTCTAGCTATGTGTTCATTTATTCATGAACCAATAATTATCCAGGTACTTTAGTTTTTAAAAATTTATTTTATTAATGTATAGTTGATTTATAATTTTATTTTAGTCTCTGGTGTACAGCAAAGTGATTTTATGCATATATATTTTTCGTATTCTTTTCCATTATGGTTTTATTACAGGATATTGACTATATTACCCTGTGCTATACAGTAGGATCGTGTTGTTCATCTATTCTATATATAACAATTTGCATCTGCTAATCCCAAACTCCCAGTCTATCCCTTCCCCACCTGCCCTCCCCTATTCAGATACTTTAAAAATGTCCTTCCGTAAAGTTTTATGATTTTCTTCATATGAATCTGAAAAAACCCACTATTTCTAGGTGTGTGTTTTGGCTTCCCCAGTAGCTCAGATGGTAAAGAATTGGTCTGCAATGCGGGAGACCCGGGTTAGATCCCTGGGTTGGAAAGATCGCCTGGAGGAGGGCATGGCAACCCACTCCAGTATTCTTGCCTGGAGAATCTCCATAGACAGAGGAGTCTGGCAGGCTACAGAACATAGAGTCCCAAAGAGTCGGACACGACTGAGTGACTAAGTACATATTGGCTTCCTATTGGTGCTGTAACAAATTATCACAAACAGTGACTTCAGACAACACAAATGTGTTATCTTACAGTTCTGGAATTCAGAAGTCCAAAATGGGTCTCAAGGGCTTGAAATCAAGTAGGGCTGCCTTCCTTTCTGAACATTCCTGGGGAGAATCTGCTTTCTTGCCTTTTTCAGTTTCTAGAGGCTGCCTGCAATTGTCGGCTGGGGGCTCCTTCCCTCTGTCTGCAAAGCCAGCCATGACTAAGTCTTTCTCACCTCGTGTAGCTCAAACACTGCTGCTTCTGTTCCACATTTAAAGGACCCTTGCATTGGTCCCAATGGATAAGCATAGGATTCCCAGGTGACTCAGTGGTAAAGAATCTGCTTGCAATGTAGGAGACGCAAAAGACGTAGTCTAGATCCTTGGGTTGGGAAGAACCCCTGGAGGAGGGCATTGGCAATCCATTCCAATCCCATGGACAGAGGAGCCTGGCAGGCTATTCCATAAGATCGCAAAGAGTTGAACATGACTGAAGTGACTTAGCACACACACACTGGATAAGCAGTCTAAACCCACTATTTTCAGGTAAGTCAACTAAAGACCTTATTTCTATCTGTTATCTTAATTCCCACTTTTTCATTTCTCACATCCCCACTGCCTTACTCATGCCTCTCAGATTCTTCTCCCAAAGAAACCACACCTGAGCGTGGGGTCAGCTGGTGGGCTAACCACGAAAGGCACAAACTCAATAGAAACTTTATGCTGAGATACAATTTATTAGTGAAAGAAGCACTGGAGTGCATTTATTTATTTTAATTTGTACTGTGAAATGATTTTAAGACTTAGAAGAAAAGTTGGGGAAATAGACACAAATTCCCAAATACTCTTCATCCACATTCCACCAATGTTAACATCTTACCAACCACAGTATAATGATTAAACCCAGGAATGTCATGTTGATACACTATTATTAACCAAACTACAGAACTTATTTGGTTCTTTTCCTGGCTCAGGATGTCAAATAGCATTTAATTGTCATTTCTTAGTCTCTTCCAATCTGTAATGGTCTAATCTTGTCCTAACCTTCATTCTCTTGTCATTTTTGATGAGTGCTGGTCAATGTTTTGGTACACTGTTTCCCAGATTGAGTTTGCCTGGTGTTTCCCCGCCACCCTCCTGTTTGTGCATTTCATGGATGCTCAGTGTGTCTGGCTCTTTGCAACCCTATGGACTTTGGCCCACCAGGCTCCTCCATCCATGGGATTTTTCTAGGGAGGAATAATGGAGTGGGTTGCCATTTCCTCCTCCAGGGGATCTTCCTGATATAGGAATCGAAACTGCATTTCCTGCATCTCTTGCATTGGCCTGTAGATTCTTTAGCAATGAGCCACCTGGGATTGGGGCTTCCCAGGTGGCTCAGATGGCAATGAATCCACTTGCAATCAGGAGCTGCAGGAGACTCAGGTTCGACCCGAGATAGGGAAGATCCCCTAGAGAAGGGTATGGCTACTCATGGCACTATTTTTGCCTGGAGAATCACATGGACAGAGGAGCCTGGCGGGCTACAGTCCATGGGGTCCCAAAGAGTCAGACACCACTGAGTGACTTAGCACATGTGTGTGTGTGTATATATATACATATATATACACATAAATTAAATTCCTTAATTTCTTGTACATGTTTGAAAGACAGCTGGGCTAGATATCAAATCCTTGGTTCATCCTTTCATGCACTGAGTAATTTTTAATGTTCCTCCATTGTTGTATTGCTTTGAATATTAGCTTTGAAAAGTCTAACACCAGTATAATTCTTATGACTTCATAAATTTCTTGATTTGGAAGACTTAAGAATTTTATCTTAATCTTCAAAATCAAGTAGCTTTTCCTATGCCAAATAGACATAGGAATATGCCTCAGAGTTGACCTTCTGGGCTACTTTCCCAGGTACATAGTCAGCCCTCTCAATGTGTAATTTCAGGTGATTTTCTATTTTAGGAAAAATTTTTATTATGATTTTACTTTATTCATTTGGCTGTGTTGGGTCTTTGTTGTATCACGCAGGGTCTTTTATTGCAGCACACGGACTCTCCAACTATAGCTCACGGGCTCAGTAATTGTAGTGCCCAGGTAGAGTTGCTCCAAAGCAGTGGAATCTGAATTCCCTGACCTGGGATCAAACCCACATCCCCTGCATCACAAGATGAATTCTTAACCACTGGAATACCAGGGAAGTTCCATATTTTACCTTTTAAAAATTGATTAATTTTTGTTTTTGCCTGTGTGGCATGCACGGTCCTAGATCCCCCACCAGGGGTTGAATCTATGGTCCCTCTAGGGGAAGTGTGGCGTCCCAATCACTGGACTGCCAAGGGATTCCCTATGACTTTAAATATTTGCTGTTTTGTTTTCTTTCTTCAAGGATCCCAAAAAAGTGTGTATTTCTCCTTCAATGTCCAAAATTCCATTGCCATTCATTTCTCCCTGTCTCTGAAGCTTTTCCACTTCTTCCTCTTTATGTCGTTGTCACTTTCTTTGTTGTTTTTCTGTCTTTTTCCAATGTCTTTTTATTATACTTTCATTTGAGTTTGTTCTTTCTTGGGTACCTTAATTTAGTCTGCATTTCTGAAATAAGTTTGTCTTTTTCTGCCATTTCTTTCCTTAGTTGATTCAAATATCTCTTCATCACGTCAGTACTTGGCTCTTTAGCTTTTGAATTAAAAAAAAAAAACAGGGAAGCCCAATAGACATCATAAAACCAAATTTTAGAAAGTTGAATTAAACACACACACACACTAACACATATATAATGTCTACAAGAACAAATCAGGTTGTTACTCGATCTGATTAGATACTATTTGAGAAATTTCTGGATATCAATATAAGCCTTAACTCTGTCAGAAATCTTTTTCTTTTCCTTCCTTTTTCTCAGGGTGCTTCCAATTACTCTCTCTGAATTTACTTTTGTCCTTTTGTTCAGATGGGCAGCTTGATGGTGCCCACTTATGCCAATGCAGCAAAATCGACTTAATTTAGTGGATTTTGTTTTTGTTTGTTCTGTTTGTGGCAGAAATAGGTGGGGAGACCTGAATTTTAAAAAAATGGAATATTGTTGATTTACAATGTTGTGTTAGTTTCAGGCATACAGCAAAGTGAATCAGTTATACATATACATATGTCCTCTATTTTTAAGATTCTTTTCCCATATAGGTTATTACATACTACTGAATAGAGTTCCCTGTTCTGTACAGTAGGTCTTTCTTAACTATCTATTTGATTGTTTTAATTCAAAATTTTAATTATTTTATTTTTATTTAAGTTTTTAATTTTTGGCTGTGCTGGGCCTTCTTTGCTGCACTTGGGCTTTCTCTAGCTGCAGTGAGTGGGCACTACTCTCTAATTGCAGTGCCCGGGCTTCTCACTGTGGTGGCTTCTCTTTGTTGTGGAGCATGGGCACCAGAGTGCGGGCTTGGTAGTAGTGGCCCACGGCATGTGGGATCTTCCTGGACCAGGGATTGAACTTGTGTTCTCTGTATTGGTAGGTTAATTCTTTATCCACTGTGCCATCAGGGAAGTGCCTTGCCATTTTTTGATTAATTTTTTTTTTTAATATTGAGCTGCCTGAGCTATTATTATATTTTGGAGATTAATCCCATGTCTGTTCCTTCTTTTGCAAATATTTTCTCCCATTCCCAGGGCTTACTTTTTGTTTTGTTTACTGTATCCTATGCTGTGCAAAGCTTTTAAGCTTAATTAGGTCTCATTTTTTAATTTTTGCTTTTATTTTCATCACTCCAGAAAGTATATCGATAACACCTTGCAGCAATTTATGTCAGAGTGTTCTGCCTATGTTTTTCTCTAAGAGTTTTATAATGTCCCATCTTGCATTTAGGTCTTCAATTCATTTTGAGTTTACTTTTGCATACGGTGTTAGGGAGTGTTCTAAGTTTCATTTTTTTACATGTAGCTGTCCAGTTTTCTCAGCATCATTTATTGAAGAGACTGTCTTTTCTCCATTGTATATTCTTATCTCCTTCATCATAGATTAGGTGACCATAGGTGCATGGGTTTATCTCTGGACTTTCTATTATGTTCCATTGATCTATATTTCTATTTTTGTGCCAATACCATACTGTTTTGATTACTGTAGCTTTGTAATATAGCCTGAAGCTCAGGAAGCCTGATTCCCCCACCTCTGTTTTTCTTTCTCAAGATAAAGCAGGGATTTTAAAATTATCTTCATGTTCAGGACTGAAACTGAGCAGGACCCTGTGGGGCCCATGGGTGCAGAAGCCTTTCTTTTCATTAGAAAAGACCCTAATGCTGGGAAAGATTGAAGACAGGAGGAGAAGGGGATGACAGAGGACAAGATGGTTAGATGGAATCACTGACTCAATGGACATGAGTTTGAGCAAGCTCTGGGAGATGGTGAAGGACAAGAAGCCTGGCATGCTGCAGTTCATGGGGTCTCAAAGAGTCGGAC